>VYXD01009920.1:97694-124047 GCA_013397195.1 Hylia prasina | reverse complement strand
TCACCATCCCTGGATGTGTTAAAGAAAAACCGGATGTGGCACGAGGTGCCGTGGTTTAGTTGAGGTTAGGGTTGGGTTGGACTTGATGGTCTTGAAGGTCTCTTCCAACCTTGTGATTCTGTGAATCTGTGATACGCAGACTGAAGAGTTGGTGTGTAATTGTTGATTAATTAAGCTACAAGAATGCATTCAACTCTATTGATAGAACAATTTTGCTCTAATTCAAAACCCATCTATGCCATAAGGATATAAATCACACTATCAAAAAAATGGGCATGTGCTGATTTTGGCTGGGGTGGAGATAATTTTCTTCTCAGTGGCAATCACGGACTGTGTTTTGGATTTGTGCTGAAACCAGTGCTGGTAGCACAGGCATGTTATAGCTGTTTTAAGCAGGGCTTACACATCATCAAGGCCTTTTCTGCTCCTTACCCCACCCCACCAGCTCAACCCAGGAGGATGGGAGGGCATAAGGAGTTGGGAAGGGACACAGCCAGAGCAGCTGACCACAGCTGAGTGCAGAGATATCCTATCCCATATGACATTGTGTTTAGCATATAAACCTGGAGGGAGAAGGAGGAAGCAAGAATGACAGCATTTGTCTTCCTAAGTCATCACTGCATGTGATGGAGCCCTTCTCTCCTGGTTAGGGATTAACATCTAACACCTGCCTGCCCATGGGAAACAAAGGAATTCCTTGTTTCACTTTTCCCCTGTGTGCAGCTGTGCTTTACCTGTTGAAGTGTCTATATCTCAATCCATAAATTTTCTCACTTTTATTCTTCACATTATTATCTGATCCTACCAGGAAGTGAGTGAGTGAGAGTGAGTGAGTGCATGAGTGGCTGTGGAGGGGCCCACATTTTCTGGGATAAACCACAACAGCAGACTAACCCCTATTGTAGTTGCTGTGTGCAGCTTAATGTACAGCTTAGTGGCAATCAATTTACAAAGTGCAGGTAAAACGGAGTTCTTTATTTTCAGTTTGAGAGCAGATGATATATAGGAACAAAACATCAAGGCTGACTGAGCATGTAGTGGAATAACAGAATGCCAGGCCCAGTACAGTTTCTAGAGTTCAAGATTTTTTGGGTTTTAAACAAATAAACTTAAACCTTTTCTGAAAACTAACTCATTAAGAGCTCAGGGTTTTCAGTGGTCTCTCTAGCAGACAGAAAACATTTCTGTGTATTATTCTTCTCTTCCTTAGTTTCTGTAACCTTTGTAAGTCAAAGAAGGTCTTACTTTACTGGGAATAATTTTGGCTTCTGTAAAGTGTCTCCTTGTATGTGAACACACCTTGTAGCTGTGAGTCCCTCTCGCTGTCATTAGGTAGAGGTCACTGTGTAACTGCACCAGAGCATGAAACTTCACCATTATCCCAATAACAAAAAGTTTGTTTAAGGAGAAAACTAGGCTCTATTTATAAAATTTGAAAACCTAATCTTGAGAAATGAAGCCTGGAATTTTGTTGTCATGGTTCAGTTATGGACTTCTGCAAACACAAAACACATGTTTATCTTTAGCAGCCACACCATAGGAATGGGGGCTTTCCTCAGCTAATGTAGAGAGTTCAGAACACAGTGGGAGAAGGCTTATTTGCTGCAAAACTGATTTATTGGTGAGATAGGTATTTTCCTCATGCACCTCGATTGCACTTGGCAGGACATATGGAGTAAGAAATACTTTTTGCCTGAGGGCATGTTGGCAACTTTAGAACTGTCTTCTCTTTTGCCCTCTGGTGCTTTCTGCTTTCCTTTCTGATCGCTGTTGAGGTGATCCTAACAAGTTGTTTGCTGTTGTGGACAGTTATGGTAAAAGCAGGTCCTGTAATTCTTTCTGTGATACACAGCTATGATCCTGGCTTTTGATGTTGCACTGGGAAGTTTTGTAGCTTTTGACACACAGGAGCACGTGTATTACTTGTCCAGAACTAAGTATCTCTTCCATCAGTGCTTCCAGTCACAGAATATGGAGCTTATTGAACGCTATAGATTCTTCCAGTTTCATATACTAATTGTCAGCAATCTCCTTACACGTAGCTATGGCCTGCAGCCCAACTTCAAACGAGGAACTTTGGCGGCCCTGACCTTGCAGTAAGATTTCAAGAGACAAGATCCTTAACATTCTTTAGCTCATGCCTGAAAGGCAAATGCTGCTTCCACAAAAGAGTTAGAGTATTGTTCCAACAGCAGCACACTGCATGAAGAAAAATGACAAATACATTAATCAAGGCCTACAAGAGAAACAGATTGTACCTGCGTGAGTGCAGCCTTCTTGTGCCTTAATATGAAAATTAGTCATTTCTCCCCAGTCATAAGGGGAGGTATCTCTTACCTAAAATAACCTTCCTAGCGCTATTAATTTTACCTAAAACTGAACTGTGAGTAATTCCAACTGCTACAATCAGCCACAAATGATGAGCACAATCTCCTATAATGTGACCAGCTCCTTCTTTTGGACTAATGCTATCTGATGGTATCTTTTTACCTCACCTTCCAAGTCAGTTGCTAGATATAACTACTTCTACCTATTATACAAACAAAGGGGAATATTCTCCCTCCAGGAAGAAGAAGATTAAAATTAAAACAGATTGTAAGTCAAAGAAGTTGTAAGAATCCCTCAAGAAAACGTTTACATGTGACTTTTCCATTTTGTGGAAGTTTCAGAAGACCACAAAAGATTGTGTCACCTGAAGTTTCACAGCACCATATACCATTTCAGAGGATGTGTATCATGATACATGCTCATTTCAGAATATAGTGTATTAGTCGCTGTATATTAGTCAGCAGTTTTGCTGATGGATTTTTTTCAATATCTGACTTTCTCTCGTTACAAAGCTTTTAGTTTAAATACATTACTTTGTCCTATTTAAACATTACCCTGGCTGTGTCTGATCACGTGTCTGAATCACATCTGATGCAAGTGCAAGGGCATACACCCTTGGAAAGTTGATCTGTGGAGCAGCCACTGAATGCAGAAAAACTTTTGGAAAGTTTTGAAAACTTTAGAAGCCTCTCTTGAAAGATCATATTTGGTCCAATGTTCTATGTCTCCCTTAGGACCAGTTTCCATGCAGATCACATTATCTGGGTATGTTTATTTTGGATATCAGCCAGGATTCATGGATCACTAAGAGAGTGTCTCCTACTCAAATGAGTTTTACAGGGTTCCATCTCAATTCTTCTGAATATTAGAATTTTAACAATGTGTTACTGACAGCAGACTTTAATGGAATCACACCAGAAACAACATTAAATGACTTAAGAAACAAGATACATATTTTAAAAATTAATCGGGCTAATGCATGCATTCTGCATAAAGAAAATTTCATTATTAGCTCTATTTTACAGAACAGATATAATAAACAAAAGGTGGTGAATAAATGGAATAATGCTGTGCATTTAGTGTACTAGTAAGTAAGGAAATTTAGCTGTAGTAAAATCTTTAGTGCTGTCATCTGTAACCTCTAGGATTTGTTGTTTGCACTGAAATACAAAGAAATATAAAAGAATATACTTTTAAAATATTCCACTAAAAATGGAATCTATTGATTTGATCTGGTTTAAAATAACAGTATCACTGAGAGTGGTTCTTAATTTTTAGGGTTAATTTTAAGTCATGGATTATTTGAAAATGGTTGTTTTCCTATTGGTTGAGATATTTCAAATGGGTTATAATCATTTGAAAACCTGATGCATCAGTTATATGGTTTCATATTGAACATATCATAAACCTCCCATTATTTGGTCAGTTCTGGTGCACTTAAAAAAAAAAAAAGACCATCATCAGTCATCTGGTTATAAGCCTTGTAGTAAATATAACTCCTACACTTGTATCTAAAACACAAAACAGATTTTATCAGATAGATACTAATTAATCTTAAATACTAAATAGATGAATTAGCTTGTCTTCTGTGGTTTTTTTCCTCAAGCACAGATTAGTTATAAACCTGTCTATCTTGTAATTTAAACTGAGTTTCTGAGTGGTCACGTAAGTGAAATAGCAGTGAACATACAGGTTGTATTGATGAATATTTACTAAAAGCTTTGCATGGATTTATTCTTTTGGCTTATACCAAGTTTTCTTCATTAATTTAACTCCATTAACTTTGGAAGAATTGCCTTTCACTGGCGTAAATCAAGAAGAGTCCTGGGTGTCTGACAGGGAGAGGTATGACTGAGGGAGAGCAGGCTCTTACGCCCTTCTGGCCAGACGACTACTACAGCCAAGGGGAGAGATGAAGGAGACAAGACAAAAGCAGAGAAGTAGAAGCAGAAGCAGAACTAGGAAATGGGTTGGTTTGAATGGGTACCCAGACCCTGGGCCTGCAGTAATGCCACCACTTACGGGTTAAATTACCATACTATCCATCCCACAAAGTCATCGTCATACCATTTGCTAGTGCATAGTTTTGTTGCGAAAAAAAAAAAAAAGGGGGAAAAAAAAAAAAAAAGAAAAAAAGAAAAAAGAAAAGCTGATCAATGAACTGTGACTGTATAGAGAAGTTTGTAGGTAGGTCAAGACTTGAGGTGTTTTCATAATCTCTGCACCTTGTCTCAATCGACCTGTGCTGCATTTGTCTCTCAGCACAATCCTGTATAATTGGAAGGGTAGAGACAACTGAACAAAGACGCTTTTTATTTTACCTCTGTAGACTGCTACAAAGACAATCACCACAGGGTCTTCAAATTGCAGACAACATAGGGCAAAATAACTCCTGAACAGTTAGTGATATACCAAGAATCCTGAGATAAGTTTCCACAAATCAGAGTTCCTGGCACTAGAAATTTTGCACTGCAATTTACATCAAGTAAGATTAAGAGTGTCTGGTATTCTATTTATACTGCTTTGTCAGAGTGGGCACTCGACCCAGAATGGGCACTGGGAGCCTTAAAAACACATTTCTAATAATCCCAGCTCTCTGAGGAGTGTTATTCCCACTCCAAAAAACCCACCTACAGAATGGACCTAACAGTAAGTACTGCCCTGTCTTCTGTGGACACAAATTACGAGACTTTGCTCCATAGTATTTCAAACATACAAATTTATACAGTTATTTACAATAATAATAAAGCATTCAGTGCTGAGTAGAGGAAAGACATTACATTATTGTCTCCAGTTTTAAACATTTTTGTTGAAGTAATGTTTCCCCACTGTGGAGATTTCTGAAAAATAGTAGAACCCAGGTTTAATTCAAATAAGTCATGGCAGAGATGTCTATTTTTATCAGTGAGCCTTTGTTAAACACAGCAAATTTGTTTTTTTTTCTTCACTCGCGTATGTATGTGATTTCTATGTACACTGTCATTTTTCTGCTTCACCATGTGGTAAAACTCATTAATTCAGTTCTAGCACAACCAAGACTACAGTTCGTGTAGTTTTCACTGTCTTCTTGGGTAAAGAAACTATCGGTCTGCTTTGAGGCTTATAGTGAGAATCTTGCAATTTTTTTTCTTCTATTCTTTCTTAAAACAGCCTACTCCCAGGGGAAAATGATGTTGTTAGAAGAGATGTACTGGTTAAATTTGGAAAAATTACTTAAGGGAATTCTGGTGGCTCAGAAATGAAAGGCAATGAGAATACACTTTCTGTAAGTTTTCTTTACAGAACTTCATGAGGTGACCAGCATACTGACGGCACAGTGCTGGAAGGTTTTTCCTGTTATGTGAGCTTTCCCTATAATATTTTCAAGACAGATCTGCCACATGATGTTCCAAATCAAAAAAGAAACTTTACCACTGCATGTATAGGAGAAAGACACATGCATAAAGAGGTTAATATCTTTGATAATTGAAACTTACAGAACCCATTTGGAGTCTCCTTGCTATGACTATATTTAACCTAGTGGGTCTGAAAGCATGCCCAGGCTTTTTGACCCAAGGATGTACCTTCTCACATCTGCACCACAATGAAAGGAGATACAGGAGTTTCTCTGGAACTGGTTTCTTCAGAATAAACTTGCATACCCAGGTGAGAAGGAATCCAAACTATCTTTCTAACAGTTTCCTCACTTGGCACTCTGATGACCCTGGTATACCTTACTGACTGCACTAATTTCTTAGTATATTTGAAGATTAATCACAAGTGTATTTTTTTTTTCTTTTTTACTCTGACATCTCATCCAGATGACAGGTATTTTTCCCTCCTTTTGAACAGAAAGAAGATCTGTCATTAACTGAGCTGGGAACAGTATATTCCATAACTCCTCTGTCTTTATCACAGACCTTAGAAAATTTGCAGTTGTTTTGAAAAGAATAGATGGACACTTAAAAACATATACGAATGGCCTATTACAAGAAGACATCAAAACCAAATTAGAGAATTAAAAATCTTTTTAGCAAAAAGAAAGAGCAAATAGTTGCCATAATAGCAGTCTTCATAACCATTCCTTTTGTGATACTTGGATTCTGAGGCCTGAGTAATTTTTCTACCTTGTAATTTTGAGAAGATTAAAACTTCAGTACTGCAGCTGTTTTCTTCAAGAAAATTTATGGCTGTGGAATTATAATACATATGGTAATGCTACATTAGTGTAGTATTATTCACATCACTATAGTTAAACTTGGGTCAGCACTTCCTTTTAGACTCTGTGAAGTTAGGGTTTGTCCATGCACATTTCCTTTAGCTGACTTGGAACATGATGGCTCAGCCTTACAACTGTATCTGCTTATTTTTTTGCAAAGCTGTTTGGAAAAGCTCTGATCAGAAGCATATCTTATCTTATGGCTAAGTGTTACTAGTTCTCATTTCAAAATATGTGGCATACTTTATTGTCACTGAAACCCCTTCCTGATTTGTAACTTTAAAGACAGTATGTTATTGGAACTAAAGTCTAAATGTAAGGATTTTTTCACTTAAATTACTCTCCATTGGTTTAGCTGCCCCTATAAATGCATCTTGTTAACACTCAAAGTGGTGGGAGAAGGTGAGGTACTCTGGTTTTCCTCTTAATCAGCTTTATTCTATTTAGCAGCCTTAAAATATAAACCCCTTTGAACAGAGAAAATGCAAATATTCAGCTGTTGAATCCTGTAAAGTAAATTTGCCCATTGGAGTCTCTCACACTTGTCATGGTTTAACCCCAGCCACCCACCAAGTCCCACACTGCTGCTCAGTCACTGCCCCACCAGCAGGGTCAGGGAGAGAATCAGAAGGGTAAAAGCTGGAAAACTCACAGGGTGAGATACACACAGTTTAATAGGGAAAGCAAAACCCCCATACATAAACCAAGAAAAACAAGGAATTAATTCACTGCTTCCTGTGGGCAGGCAGGTACAGCCAGCACCAGGACAGCTGGGCCCCATCACACATAATGGTCGTTGGAAGACAAACACCAAACACTCCAAATGTTCCTCCCCTTCCTCCTTCTTCCCTCACTTTGCATACCGAGCATGATGTCCCATGGTCTGGAATATTCTTTCGGTCACTTGGGGTCACCTGTCCTGGCTGTGTCTCCTCCCAGCCTCCCAGGCACTCCCATCTCCCCTGGCAGTGTGGCAGTAAGAGAAGAAGAAAAGGCCTTGGGTCCGTGCAAGTCTTCAGCAAGTTGAAAACCTCTCCACATTATCATGCCTGTGTTCAACACAAATCTCAAACACATCCCCATGCCATCCACTGTAATAAAATTATCTCTACTTCTGCCAAAGCTAGCACCACCTCATGACAGTAACTTCATGACACTTTTGAAATTCCAGAAAGTGGAAACCTAAGATAGTGTTTATAAATACTCTCTTCTCCAAACACTTCCAGCTTCATTCAGTAAAATCATTATTTGTTTACATAGCACTCCGTGGTTTCTACTTTTGAACCCACTGATGTATTTTTCTGTCATAATCAAGTGTTGATATTTTCCTAAGCGTTACTTCAGGGACCAGGGAGGTGAGCCAGAGGAAGATTACAAATGAATGACAGAAAGGAGAAAACGTGCCTTTCACAAGCCCTGGCTTATTTGGGCCCCACAGTCATTGTCTATGCTTCCACCTCAGTAGAAAATTTCTGTTCTTCTCTATTTATCACTGCTAGCTGGAATGACTTTAATAACCTGGTTTGGCAATGCGCTATATTCCAATGACCCCAAAGTGTACCCTACGGTTGGGCATATTAGAAAAGTACCTTGGAGATGACCTGTGAACACTTTTCTATAACAGTTTTCTTGAGAAATATGAATAATTTGACCTGCTTCTTAGATTCTGGGTAATTTTAATCTAGCCAGTAAAAAAAAAAAAAAGAATAAAAGAAAAAGAAAGAAGCTGGATAACATGCACAACTCCTTTTTTTCTCCTATGTCCAGATTGTACTCCCTCTTCTTTTCCTGCAAGTGGCAGAATGGCAAGGGCTTTTCTAGAGACCTAAACTGTCAAGTCTGGTGATTCATATCACCAGTTTAGAGTAATTAGCTCATAGTTTGTATATGTCTTCCCTTGGGCAATCTGCATCTTCCAGTGATGATGACCCTCTCTGCTTACCTTTACTTGTTCCAAGTAGTTACAAAATCTGCCAAAATATTATTTATTTTTCCAGCCACATAAGTACTGTACAGAGATACAGGGACATCCATTTCTACTGTTAAAAGTACAGCATACACACTAGTCACACAGAGGGATTTAGATTTCTATGTTTTGATAAAATGCCTTGTTTTTAAATCCCATTTTACTTAATGTTGAAAGATACTTTACTCTCATATGGTTAAGCATACCTTTTTATTCCTAGTTAAAATGAAGCTGAGCTGTCTCTCCTGCCTCTCTCCTGTCCATTAAGACTAGTGACTGCTGGCGGTGCTTCCACTTTGCAATCTGCAGCCACTCAGAAGATGCCACACTATTTCTTAGGCTTGGCATCCAACAATTGGTCCAGCTAATCCCTAAATGGGGAAAAAACTGTGCAGACGGTGCAATAGCTGCAGAGCAGCAGGACTGGGAGAACTTGGCATAAAAAAGGCTTGCCAAGCAAGAATTCTTTGTTCTTTATTTTTCTGAGGTATGAAACCCTGTGGTTTTTTACCAGCCTCAGAAGCTTCCCATAAATTTTGTGCTTCCTCTGACAGGCAGTTGGCTGCAACTTCTGTTGGCACACTCTGGACACTGGTTGTAGAGTTTCTTGAGTATAGCTTTAATCATGTCTGCTATCAAGAGAGCTATGGATAAATATATTGCATTTGGTTCAAGCAGGGCTCTACTATTGTCCATGTAAGATACATACAAACTTTGTGTGTGTTTGTGTGTAATCCTTAATATTTTCTGATGTCCCTTATGTACTCTTTTTCTCACATCCTTTTCAACTTGTTCAGTTCTTTTCCAAACATGACATCTTTGAAATCACTAATGTAGTAGAAAAATGAGTATATCATATATTGTAATAAGTCTACAAAATATGTAGTAGGATTTTCTCTGTATTTAACACAAGGGTTTAATTTTACACCCGCTCTGCACAGTTGTAAAGGCTACAGCAAATTTAAGGAAGAGGTGTTCAGTATGTATACTTCGTGTCCCTTTATCTTGGACATTAACTTGTCAAACAAGGTGTCTGTCTTCACATGAATTACTGTGATATGCTGCCCACACCGAGTTCTTCTTACTGCCTTCCTTGCCTACTATTTTTGACTTTTTTCAATAAGTGATGTCTTTCTTGCACAGTCTGGCCTGTGAAGATTTATATCTGCTAGGACTTGTAGTTTCCATAACAAAATCCAAGGTCTGAATTTCAGTTAGGGTCTACAATGTGTGGATGCATAACTGAGTGAGGGCTGCAGATGAGGCAAATTGCTAATGGAATACCCAAACTTTCATCTAAAACTGCCTTTTCACAGCTTAGATACTTAGGTATTTATCAGGGAGGCACCTATTCCTGCTCAATACCTAGAGCTCTCAATCCTCTCCTGAAGTGATGAATCTAAATTATGTTTTTGCAAACAAAATCTTTGTCACTCTTTCCTTCAAAAACCTGTCTGGAAGCGACATTTTTCTTGTTTAGATAAAATACTTTATTGGAGATATTTTGCACCAAATTGTTTAGAGTTGACCATATTTTTTGCATGGATTAAATGTCATTTGACCAATTATATAAATAAACATTGGAAAACAGATTCTCTCCCTGTTTCTTCAGTGTAGACAAGTCCTTTTTGTGCCAAGACACAACAGAATTCACACTTTTTTTACTTTCTGGATGCCAAATAATCCTGTTCTTTTGAGCACAGGGAAAGACACACAAGAGAAAGCTCAGAGGTGACAGTATCTTGGGGTTTTATTGATAATGGTTAGAGCAGTTGAATGGTTAGTCCAGAAGCTGATATAGATTGCAGAGTGAATGACCCCTCTGTTTAAATATTCTAATCTTTTTGGCTGAGGTGATCTTTTGTTTTCTTGCCTTTGCTGGGGTCAAAGACAGAAAAGATAGGAGCATCCAGCCTTGGCTTGTTGGTGTCTTTCAATGCAGTGTTTTATGTCTACAGCTGCATAAGCAGTAAAGCTTTCTGAACAGAGGACTCTGCCCAGTCGTCAGCCCCCCAAAACAGGCTTATTTGGGATTTCTGTTTACAGCTCATATGCAGAACATCCACAGGAGTTCCTTCCCACTACTAGGAAATGTTGTATGTGGCACACAGGGTACAGACATGTGTTCATCAGTTCCAATTAATTTTGTTTAGGTTTGTTTCAAAATATTCTTATATAGCTTTCGTAGGCTTCACAATCCACCTTACAGTCATGTATACTGAAGCCAAACATAGTAGTAATTTTAAATTTTAAACTTCTCTTATGTAGAAAGATTCAGTATTAATAATAGTCACTCCCAGATGATATAGATGTATTACTGTAGTTTCTGAAATAGATATGCTAGTAATGTCTGCAAATTTCTGTTAACTCTTTAGAAGGACAGAAAAAAAGTCTTTGCATTTAACAGAGTATCAGTTCTTGATGATGTAGCCCTGGTTCCAGGCCTGATGTTTTGTTTTTTTTTTTTTTAAGTTCTTTCCCAGGAAAACTTGGTAAACATGGTGAATGTTTTTGTAACAGTACTTCATGTTATTCATTCCTTCTGACAGTAGGGACTTCTTGATGTCTCTCTGGTTTGACCAACATGATTGAAAAGGTTTGCCTTTGTTGCATCAATCAAATTGGTCTGTGTCAAAGAGAATATAAGGGAGACACCATCCCTAAATAAATAGTCACTTTTTAACCTTCTGATTCTTAGAATCTCTGTTGTTTGTGGTGTAAAACAGCTACATGCCACTGCTCCCAAAGCGAAAGGTGTTTTTCACTTTGCTACTTAGGACATATTTTCAAAGGGAACAGAACGTTACCTTCCTGTGATGGTTCCCCAGAGGTGACAAGAGCATATTGTTGCAAAGAAGTAACATTTGGTGAGGGACTTAGAACAACCTCAGTGGCTAATTATGTTTTAATTTTTATAATGTTTTCCTTTACTCTTTCTCTGCAAAGATGCAGAGCAAAGGTGCAAGGACCTCCCAGTGCCTTGAGGACAACTCTCTTACCTGGAGATCTCACAAACCTGAATGGGTTGATGTCTCTATTGTTCTGTACTTCATGTGTTCAGTATTCCTTTATGAATTTGTATACTGCATTACTACCTTCCATAAACTGACATTTCCCTCCCATGTTGCAGAACGACAAGACGCTGAATGAAATCAGAGGGATTGCTGCAAGCAGAAGGGGGAAGCAATGCAGTGGATTGTATTCATTTACTGCTTCAGCATAAAGACTGGTACACAGTACACAACGTGTATAGATATATGTACACAGATATATAGGTAGGTATGTCATAATACTAAATAAAACAGGAGTGGGGCAAGGGCTGGATCACCCCTATGTCATTTGTCCATAGCAATGTCACGGAGGCTGCTGCAGCTTTCTCAGATATTTTCTAAGCCCTGTCTGAAAACAGCACGTGCCAGGGATTCTTCCAGGCAGACAGTTTGGCTGCTGCCCTTTGGAGAACATGCAGCTGTCCAGACTGGCCATGCCACTTGGCCTCAGAACTACAAACTAAATGTTATAATCCTTACTCTGATACAGACTCCTGGGATATTCTCATCTACCTTGAGATTTTGGTGTGAAAACATAAAAATTAAACAACTAACTGCTTTTTTTTTTTCTCTTTTCAGGTAATTGAGATGGCTTAGGTGCAGACTGGTTGGTTCATAAATGGACCATGGTCAAATGGAAGATGTTTAATGCTCATTATGCTGGGTGCCTCCAGTCTTCTCTACCATCTTCCTCCTATTCCAACTCCTAGCTCCAGGCTTAACATTTTGCCTGAAAAATCTCACTTACTGAGGTTTCATCATCAATAAAACTCCAGCACTTTGATTTTCAAAACATTCGTCACACCCACTTAGGATCCTATCAGGATTCTCTGTGTGTTGAGTGAGGGAGCAGCTTCAGAAAGACAGTCTGTGTGGAGGAATAGAGATACAGGCCTTTAGGGCAGAGAGAAACAGGTCAGCTTCTGAATAAGTAGACATCAAATAAGCAAGAAACATACTTGTTAGCAAGTACCTTCAAATGGCTTTATGGAAAAAAAAGGAAAAAAAATTAAAGGTTTATTCCACATGGGAATAAATATGTGTACTAAAAAAGTTTTCCTGACTGGCCCACATGACCTTGATCCCACAGGGAAAAGTAACAGTAAAAAAGAAAGCCATAACCTCAGTTAAAAAAAAAAAAAAGCATAATCATTACTCTTCCCCTAGTTCTCCACTTTTATTACACAAAGGTACTTACCTGATTAAAAAAAGAATAGAAAGCAAAACTCATCCTTTTTCCAATTTAAATCACTGTGGTTTATAAATATGTGATGTACAAAATCAGCAAATTCACCCCTTCATAATATATTGATTGCCTCAGAAAAAACATTTAACAAGAAACATTTAGAGATGTCCTTGAAGGGGCAGAACAGAACCAATACTAAAGTGGAGTTATTTGGTAGCTCATGTCCAGTGGCTGACAGGCAGGACCTGCTGCTTTCAGCCTTCAGGCAGCACATCAAGCTGGACAAACCACAGTGGAAGTTATTACCCAGACCTGATGCAGTACTTAATCCCTTTTCTGAAAGTGGAGATAATGGTTGATGTAATCTCACACGTTATAAGCTAAATTACTATTCTATGAGCAGGGTATGCTACAAACAATTCTATCTGCTTTGCGTTTAAAGGATGAAGCAATGAAACGGTGTTGTACAATAGTTAAAACTTATTATCTTCTGCAACAGGACTTAATAACCATGAAAATATGATCTGCCACTGAACTCAACCTCCATTTCATTCATTCTACTCTCCATTAAAAAGACTTGACTTTCATTTTGCACCACCAAGTTTCTTTCACATTAAATTCTTCTAAACTGGTATCTTGGTCGGAGTTTAAGGCATAGATACTTTAGTGCATATATACATATCTACCAGAATATAGAAACTGTTTATGTTGACCCGTCATGTGAGGGAAGCTCACCTGTAACCATACAAAACCATTTTGTTGTTCCAGCACTTAATACAGAGCTGCCTGATACTCTGATAGTAAAAGCTGCAGAACTTTATGCTACTGCAAGGCTAGGATTTTTTTTAATATTCTGCTTATCAATGGAACCAAATGTTCTTCATTCCCCATGAACCAAAGAGAAGATATTAGACTAATACAAGATATTTCCATTTCAAATGTTCCTTCAATTTTCCCTCATTTCTTTAAGCTGTTATGGATCTTTTCCGGTGAGGATGTTAGGCTCATGGCCTCTGTGCAGCTCTGTCTTGTGCAGTGCTGTAGAAATGTCACACTTAGTTGCCCCAAAAGGCTTCCAGAAGCCATCTTCTTGGCACAGTGGAAATTTTTGGGTCCTTGGCCTTTGGGTAATCCACGTGGAGGCATTCACCTAAAACCAAAAAGCATCTGAATCCCAACAGAAGCCACAAACCTTCTCTCCTCTCCACTGCAGGGCTTCAGGTTTATTTGCTAGGCATCTGATCTAGGAAAGACTGCCAGCTTCTCAGGCCTGTGGTGAGATATGATCCAGAAAGAATAGAGCAATCTCACTCTAACCCAACAGGTACCTCTAATCTGTGCCTTAGTGTCACCTGAAGTGCTCGGATTTCAACCTTTTCTGGTGAAAATTTTAGTTGTCAGGTGCTTCAGACTCCCTAATGTTATGACAAAAATATCTGACTCTCGTATTAGCCTTAGAAAATTTAGTATTACAGAGTTTTAGAATAACTTCAAAGTTCCTAGAATATTCTGGACTCAGCAAGAGTTTGTGTAGCTGAAACATTTGACTAATATTTTCAATCCCTCATTTTTAATGAGGCAATTTTAAGCCCATCCCTCCTGTTTTTTATTCTCAGCAGAAATTGATGCCCTTGCTATCTGAGTGAAGCCTGGAGACACAGAGCTTCTGGTGAGCATGGCCCTGGGGCTGGTCTCAGTATGTCACAGTGTGAGGTTACCTGCAGCAGTACTGTTTCTTCTAAGGCTGCCACTGCCTCCTTGGTCTTCCAGAGGATGGACTTTGACCCAAATGAGTCCAGGAAGGTTGGACTGAAGAAAGAATTTCCCTCTTCAAGAAGGAAATCCTGAAAGCACAGGAATAGACTGTCCTCATGTGCCAAAAGATGAGACACTGGGGAAGAAGGCTGGCCTGGCTGAACAGAGAGCCTTGGTTGGAACTCAGAGGGGTGAAAATAGAGATTATGACCTTTAGAAGAAGGAGTAGAAAACTCCAAAAGACTACAAGGATGAGGGTCCAAAGGCCAGCTAGAGGTGACTACTACTGTAAAGAACAACAAATGTTTCTATAAATACATCACCAACAAATCAAGGCCTAAGTAGAATCTCCATCATTTACTGATGCAAAGGGAAACACAGTGACAGAGAATGAAGAAAAAGGTACTTTCTTTGCCTCAGTCTTTAATAATAAAACCAGTTGTCCTCAAGGTACCCATACTCCTGAGCTGGAAGACAGGAAAGGGGACTAGAAGTAAACTTCTATAATCCAAGGAAAAAAGGTCAGTGATCTTCTAGACCTCACACAAATGCAAGGTTGTGGACCTGGATGGGATCCACCCAAGGGTACTGAAGGAGAGGATGAAAGTGCTCACCAAGCCACATTTTATCAGTACTGGAGGCCTCAGTTGGAATTTCACAAACATGNTTGTATCAGTCCGTGAGGCCTCAGTTGGAATTTCACAAACATGATGCCAATCTACAAGAAGGGCTCGATGGCAGGTCTGGGAAGCTGCAGGACATCAGCCTGACCAGAGTGCTGGGGAAGGTTATGGGAGAGATTATCTTGAGAGTGATGACATGGTACATGCAGGAAATGCATGTGATTAGGCCCAGCCAGCGCTGGTTTGTAAAATGCAGGCCCTGCCTGACCAACCTGATTTCTTTCTATGACAAAATGTCCCACCTAGTGGGTGAAGGGGAGGCTGTTGATGTTGTTAGTAGACTTTGACAGCATTTCCCACAGCCTTCACGTGGAGAAACCAGCTGCTTGTGGCATGGATGGGTGTGCAGTNGGTACTTTCTTTGCCTCAGTCTTTAATAATAAAACCAGTTGTCCTCAAGGTACCCATACTCCTGAGCTGGAAGACAGGAAAGGGGACTAGAAGTAAACTTCTATAATCCAAGGAAAAAAGGTCAGTGATCTTCTAGACCTCACACAAATGCAAGGTTGTGGACCTGGATGGGATCCACCCAAGGGTACTGAAGGAGAGGATGAAAGTGCTCACCAAGCCACATTTTATCAGTACTGGAGGCCTCAGTTGGAATTTCACAAACATGATGCCAATCTACAAGAAGGGCTCGATGGCAGGTCTGGGAAGCTGCAGGACATCAGCCTGACCAGAGTGCTGGGGAAGGTTATGGGAGAGATTATCTTGAGAGTGATGACATGGTACATGCAGGAAATGCATGTGATTAGGCCCAGCCAGCGCTGGTTTGTAAAATGCAGGCCCTGCCTGACCAACCTGATTTCTTTCTATGACAAAATGTCCCACCTAGTGGGTGAAGGGGAGGCTGTTGATGTTGTTAGTAGACTTTGACAGCATTTCCCACAGCCTTCACGTGGAGAAACCAGCTGCTTGTGGCATGGATGGGTGTGCAGTTCACTGGGTAAAAAACTGTCTGGATGACCTGCCATGGGTTGGGGGTGGAGAGACTGGAAACCTGCCCAGCAGAAAAGGACCTGGGGGTGCTGGTGACAGAGACTGAACATCAGCCAGGCTGTGCCCAGGTGGCCAAGAAAGCCAAGGGCATTCTGGCCTGGATCAGCAATGGTGTGGCCAGCAGGAGCAGGGCAGGGATTGTCCCCTGTGCTGGGCACTGGAGGGACTGCACCTGAAATCTTGTGTCCAGCTCTGGGCTCCCCACTGCAAGAGGGTCATTGAGGTGCTGATGTGTGTCCAGAACAGGGCAACGGAGTTGTTGAGGAGTCCAGAACACAAGTCTCATTACTGAGAGGACTATGCACTGGTTTAAATTGGTAGCAGATTATTAATCCCCTTCCTGCTTTTTTGGGCCAGGAGTGCCTCAGGTTCCATCCTATTGACAGTAGCAGGATGGTGTAGGTGTCAAATTCAAGCATCTTTGGTGTGTTATTAAGAAAGGTTAAAGCCACAAACACATTCTGCTTTTGATTCTTCAGGTAACTGAGAAAGAATTCCCTGCGGCAATAAATAAACGCTTCTATTTCAGCTGTAAACTAAAATAAGAACACTTTCCTTTTACTGTCCAGTTCCAGAGTATGTATTCAGACTTTGGGCTATATACCCAAAAACTTGCTAAAAATCTCCAATACCATGCGCTTTATGAAATACTATCCGGGCATTCCCCCATTCCCACTCCCCAAAGAGCAAAATCCAAAGATCAGAACAATATACCTGAAGAAAAAGAATGCAGACTCATCTGTCTTATTTGTCTGTTCTGCCAGGCCCCACACTGGAAATTTCTTTTGTTTTCCAAATTTCCTTTGATTCAGATCTTCAGAAAATAACAGAGGTATCTTCAGTGGGAGAGCAAGGTAGCTTGTGATGACACCCTTTAGTCTGTATGTTGACTGGAGATGGTGTGCTCCATCTGCCCCTAGTCAGGAGGTGGACATCACTTGCAGGCCCATTTTTATTTGTTAGAATCTCCAGCTACTTCTTTCACCACTGTTTTTCCTCAGCCAAAAAAGATCTGGTGAGATGATGAGTATCTGAACAACAAAAAGGGGAAAACTCATGCGTTGAGATAAAGACAGTTTGATAGGGAAATAAAAGCTGTGCATGCAAGCAAAACAAAACATCAAGGAATTCGTTCACCACTTCCCATGGGCATGTAGGTGTTCAGCCACCCCCAGTAAAGCACAGCTCTATCACATGTAATAGTGACTTGGGAACACAAATGCCAAAGGTTCCTCCTTCTTTCCTCAGCTTTGTTGTGGAGCACGATGCTGTGTGGAACGGGATTTCTCTGTGGTCAGGTGGGATCATCTGCCCCTGGATGTGTCTTGTGCACCCCAGACTTCATATGGGAGGGTGAGGTGAGGAGCAGAAAAGGCCTTGGTGCTGTGTAAGCCCTGCTTGACAATAGCTAAAACACCTTCCATAAAAAATTCAAAACATAATCCCATGATAGCTACTATGAAGAAATCCAACTTTATCCCAGCCAAACCCAGCACACTGCTTTAGCTGGGTGGTGGCAATGGAGCATGTCCAAAGGGTGATGACAAAGTTAGAAAGAAGTGGAATTTTCCTAGCTTATCAAATATGCAGTTTGGGTCCAAGCACATAGGGAAGTGACAGGATTCTGTTGCTGAATAGCAATGCTAGTTGGAGATGTGGAATCCCTTCCAGGAAGGGCTGCTGCTTGGCCATAATCCTAGCTCGTACTCACAATATACAGAGTTTTAATATGTCCACACACTTAGAGCAAACTCAAACCTTTGAGAACTAGCCCAAACATCTTGGCCACATGTGGACAGATTCACAATCTGATCCATAATTATTACTGGTATTTGAGTCCTGAAAAGTTTCCACTTCCTTACCTGCACTAACAATGTAAAACTCTTAAAAACTACAGAGTAACTGTATAGCACTGATGTAACCAATGTGTATGTGTTTTAACTAAACTGACAAGTATTCAGGTTAAAATGCATGATGGAACAAGGAGTCATCTTAATGAGAGACAAGATGTACCAGATTTCATTAAAGAATTGACTTCATAACACTTTCCAGATTGAAAAGGATTTATTTTATCACAAGGCATTATGTTTACATTTGTTTGGTAATTTTTCTTCAAAAAAAATATTTTTTTTCAGTGGGGATCACATGAAATTTTTGATGCATTTTAAAATAAATAAGTGTTTGAGACAAAACCAAGCTACTTAATTAGAGATAATTGCCAATTAGATACAGCAGTCCAGTTTAATATAATTTGATTACTTAATTGAGAGAAATAATAAAAAAATTAAAACACTACATTTCAATCCTCTCTATAATTAGTAATAAGATTTTGCTTACTTATATGATCCAGCAACTCTCTTCTTCAATCACAGAGGTTTATTAAACTTACTCAAAATATATACACTTGCAACAAACTTAGGAAGACTGATTCTTCACTGACTTAAACTAACATTAATCAGAAGTAAATCTGTTCAGATCAATGAATCAGTGGACTTCAAATAATGGTAGGCCAGTACAAAGAGCTCCTGCCTGTCAGGTCTCATATTTGTTTTACACATAAGTGACTAAATGAATGACCCTATGAAAACCCAGGGAAGTATTAAGGTTGCCTAGAACCACAGCAACCCTACTGCTTAAATAATGGAGTAGTGTCATGTCCATGTTCTTTATATCAGTCCAGCCATCAGAGAGAGTGTCCTTTCAGAGACTGAAAGGACATTTTTTTGCTGTGCAAATACACACAACCAAATTTTATTGAAGAAATGTTGTTGGAACAAAAGATAAATTTAATTCTAAACTATTGTGTATTAAATTGTGTTTGACTGCACTTAATATCTTGTTTCAAATTCTGTACCAAGAAGGAGAAACAATACCATCTGACACTGGAAGAAACTGTCAGTGCATTGCTTCTTGAGAAGAAATTTTAGATGAAAATATAGTCATAAATTTAGTTTTCTCTGGCATTCATTTTAGTTAGATTTTTACAGGTATCATGAAGACCTGCAGTTTTTTCGGAACTTTTGACTACCTCTCATAATTGTCAACCTGTCAACATTAATTTATTATTTACAGTTAGGTGTAAAGATGATATAAGGACTGTTATGTGCTGAAATTACATGAACTTAAAGCATGTGGAATGATAGGAAGCAATCAAATTTCCACAAAGCTGTAGAAACCCTAGTTAAAATACATTTGGAGTAAATCCAACTAGGAGTCTGTCCTGGGGTGACTTTATGATGCTTGTATCCCCAATTGTCTGTTCTGTTTGTGCTGTATATTAAGTTCTGTACCTTTAAAGCTGGTTTGGGGAGCGAAGTGGGAGAAAGAAGCAGCACAGAATTTGTTTTGAGAAAACTGCCTGACTCCTCCACATTCTGGCTCCGGCGGTGTTTGTCTGAGGCATGAACAGCAGTGGGGCAGAGATCTGCTGTGCTTTTAGTTAGTTTTGGCTAGCTGAGGCAGAGAAGTTCCCTGGGCTGGTTGGTTTTTTCCCCCTCTTTCTTGGGACTGTTTAAATCTGCTCTAGACTGAAAAACCCGGAGGAGCACTGAGGGCTGGCACCTGCGGCCCAGCGGGGCCTGGACCTCTGGAGGGACTGGGCCTGATAAAAGACAGAGTGATCTGAGCTACACCCACGGCAAGGACTTCCTCAGCTTTGCCATCTCTCTTCGGAGCAGCGAGAGGTTTTATTGTTTCATATTATTCATTTTTTCTATGCTTGTGGGCATTTTTTGCTTGTTAAATAAATAGTTTTTTCCACTTTTCTCCAAGGAAGTTCCTTTTCCTGGACTGCCTTGCAGGGAGGGGCGGACTGATTTTGCTTTTCAGAGGAACCCCCTTTGGAGGTTTCCTCCCAAATTTGCCCTAAACCAGGACAGAATCTTACGAGGCCTGGTCATTGGAAACTTCAGTTTCCTTGGAATATTTCTGCAAGTGGTGCCTTTAAGATTGTTGAACTGTATGGGCTTTAACAAATCAAAAAGATACACAGATTTCAAAGATATTTTTGTTTAATAGAATTCAATCGCTGTTCCCACATGGCCCTGTTTAAATGGAAATGCTCCTACAATACCTAGGCATTCTGTTTGCCCAATCCTCTGAATCCAAGATATTCCTGAACATCTAGCTATATCCCAGACTAATCAGGAATATATGATGGGTTCTAACTTTTTATAGACTTCCAGCATACGCCTTCTAGTATCAACTCTGTCCTTCTATGTTCAGTTTTAAACAACTGCTCTTTTCTCCTCATCTGACCTTCTCCAAGAATCTCCAAAGTCGTGCTGTTTTTTATGGTTGCATACAAATCTTAAGCCACTTGCTTTGCTTTTCCATTCTCTATAAAAAGCAAAAATACTTGCTTACTTTATAAAGCACTTAAACGTCTGGTAATAGTTTTTCTATATGTTACAGCTAGGAGCAAAAGGAGATTAGATATCTGTCCACATTTGTGGGGTTGTTAAATCAAGTTCCATCCCCATCTGGTCTGATGCAGACTATGGAGTTATTAATTTGGTGGTTTTATTTCCTCCTATAAAACAAGACAAAGACCTTGTGTTCAGTCCCTGGATTCTTTTTCTCTGTTTGCTGGTGATGTTTCTCTCCTGACTTCAAGTTCAGTAACTAGTTCTTACTCTTGGAGTGTTCTCTTTATTAGGTATTTGTTAGGTTTTCTTTATATGTCATTAAAAATAAATACTTCCAAAAATAAAAATGTCTGGAAACATGACCAGTGAAAAAGTGCTTCAATTAAATAAGCTGACAACTAGAATAAAGTATTTACAGTGTCAGTTGTCACTGGTACTGCAATTCAGCCTATTCTTGACTATGCTGGAATGATGTCAAAAAGATTAAAGGTTTTGGTTCTGGTAAAAGATAGTTCCATTGCAGCAGAGTTGCAGTGTTGCAATGTAAAGAGGTTATTTTCGACTTCTCAGGTAGTATTTACTATATATCTCGATTATTTTCTTCTATTACTTGTATGGAACCACATGAAAAATTCTGACCTTTTAAACAAGTGGCTTCAGTTTTCCTTCTCACCTTCAGACTCAGTGGTGATCAGCACTTTTCTCAATGTAACCATTGAAGTTTAACATCATTTTAGAGCAGATATGATTTCTGAGAATTAAAGACAATATTAAATCCCTATTGATGCATGATATTTACTTATAATAAGTTTCAGGTAGAGTAATACAAATGGTAGATTTATATGACTCTGTATACCAAGAACAGGTGATTCAATCCTTGTAAAAAATTAATAAATTTGTAGCTTTTTGTCTTGCACTGAGAATTTATATTGCAAGATGATCACCTAAACTCTAAGAAAATTGTCCTCCTGGTAAAAGAATTAGTGAAATTAAAAAAAAAAAAATCAGTTAAAATTTTAGAGACAAGTCAGTATAATCAAGGTACAATTCAGTATAATTCAGTACCATCAGTACTTGACAAACAAGGGTTGTCTGGGCACACAAATTGCAGTTTTGACTGCAGTTAGAGAGAAAGCTGCCTTTTGGGCTAGAAAAATTAATTGCTATTACTGGAAAGCATAGTGAGAATAAAGTGGTGACTCTATTCTGCTGCTCAGAAGGCAAGTTATCAGGACACAATAAACCTAGATACAAAATAGGACTGGAGCATTGTGTAATGAATGAAAGGAATTCAAAACAGTGTTGAAAATAAGAAAGCAGCTTAGGCACTACCTTCTCAGAGTTTGCCAGAGTCTCCCATAATGTCCCATTAAGCTGTTTCCCTAGAGTGTCTCAGGACCTAAATTTAAGCATTCTGTCTTTTTCCTCAGAAGAAGAAAAGGAACTTTTATACCTGCAAATGGTGCCTTTTTGGAACACAAAAATGTCTAGTCGAAGCATATAGTTTGCACTTTGGGAGTTGATTATACTAATCCCCTTCTCTCTGTCCCTCCCCACCTTCCCCAGCCATAAATTTTAGTAAAATTTCCTCACAAGACAGAAAACCTTCCTGGAACTGCATACAGTATTCATAAAGATTTCTTATCTACTTACTTGAGGACTGCTTGAAGCAGGAGTCTGATTTGTAAAGCATTAACTTTATTTGCTGATATTGGTAGGCAATAATCTCATTCTTTATAAAATTATCTGCAATTCTAATTCTAATGCTACAAAGGATGGTAGACTATACTCTGTAATATTTTTTTTTGCAGTTAAGTGATGTAAATCCTTAAGTGGATTAATTTACAAATAATAAATTCTGGCATGATTACAAATTTCAGGAAGCTTCCTTTATTGATCTGAATACTTGATTGAGTGTATGAATACAGGATACAATCCCAGGTTTTATATGATTAATACCTTATTTCATCTGGACATATACTGAGACAGGTTTTGAATGCTAGAATAAATGTTTGGGAGGGTCAGTTGTCTTTGTTTTTGATTTCTTTTCCTTAGTTGGATCCAGAGCTCACATTATAGACCACCAGTAGCAATAATTGCAGTAGCATTAGCAACATAGCACAGCCTTTCTTTAGCCTGCTTATAGGCTGCAACTTAATATTTATTTCACCCATCAAAGAGGGAAGAGATTGCCTCTTCTCTCAGGAAAAGAAAAATCCATGAGTTTAAATCCTAAATCTCATTATTCTGGGCTAGTTTATTGAATATTCTCTGCAAATTCTGGAAAATCAGAGATTAAACCCTGGAGTGGTGGTGTTGAACTTTGTGTGGAGCTTGTAGAAATCACAAGGCTGCTGCACATCTGCACATGTCCCATCTCCAGAGTAAAGTGTGATACCTGTCAATCTAGCTGTTAGACCTGAATGAGGCTGGTGTAAACAAGGTGGCAAAGTAATAATCTGTGATTTCCAGTCCAGCAGTGAGAAGTCTAGCAACCAATCCTGCTCTGCTGAATAACTCATACTTTGTGTTTATTCATGAGCCCAGTCAAACCTTGGGGTAACCTGCTTGCATCAAGGGACTACCTGTACCAATTGACTCGTGCTGGTCCTTCTGTCTTCACTTCTGTCCCAAAATTTAAAGTCATATTTGTGTCTCGGTCTGCACTGCAGGGTTCCAACAGCAGAATCTGTCTTCTATGCTTCCCTCTAGGGCCCATTTTTAAACTTGAATGTCTCTGCTACAGTTTTTGATCTAGTCTGCTAGATTACAGCATGGTGAAACTTTGACTTCCAGTTTTTGAAGTACATCAAAGAGGACAGGTTTCTAATATTGCTGTTGATAATTTAGCTTCACAAGCTTCATGGTGTTTTCTGTGTATGAAACAAGCTAACCACACATAGAATGTTCCTCCCTTCAGTATGAGTACTTTCAGGCAGCTGTGTCGCTATAGTGATGAATTCAGAGAAATGTATCAGTTTATTTCATGTAGGAGGTCAACGTCTGATATACTCAATTTAAACAAATGTTACAGCATGTATGTTGTTGTTGGAAAAGTGTGTCTATTATATCAGAAAAGCTCTTAATCTTTTTATAAGATGAAAATTTTAAATTTAAGATTTTTAATTTAAAAATGTGTCATTTAAAAGTTTACCAAGGCTCTGACAAATGTACTTTCTCTGAATATCAGTACAATTGAGAAAGACCATTTCCTTGTTCTGATTAAACCACTGTTGTATATGAAGTAGGAGGAGAAATTAGGGATATCCTGTGTTCCTGCTTAAACTGCACGATTGACCCTTCCCAGTCATTTTTGCTTATCTTCATCCCTCTGAATGTAGTGCTCTGTTTCAAGTTCTGCTACTGGCTGCTGGAGGACAGAAAATTATTGACACATTTGGAAAATCCAATTTTTTGGAATAATTAAATCACAAACCTGCTTATCGTTGCTATAGAGCAAACAGATATTTTAAATTCAGTATCTTAAAATTGAAAGACATACTTTCCCCAATTCCTTTCCATTATACAGCTGTTTCTGATAGCAGCTAGGTTTCATGCAAGTGGATTTTTCAGTGTCAGCACTTAGCAGTAGATAATACCTGTTTCAATGGCAAATCAATGATAATATCAATAGTTCTCTAGATTCATGCGTGAAGAAGAAAGATAATGACTTGGGAAATGTTTCTAAAATGAGTTCACCATTTCTTGTTCATTCATATTAATTTGGAATCTACTTTAAATGATATGGTCAGTTACAGTGCAGGTTAATATACTTAATCTGAAAAGATCTTTTGAGTGCTTGAGAAAGTAAAGAAGCAGTTATTTTCTATCTGCTAAGGCATCCTTCAAACTAATTTCAGACTGTAGGTTATCTTCAACCCTATGTTATTTGCTGAATGGCACATGCTTATTTTGAGCTGAACTTCTGCAGCAAGTTTGTCTTTATCTTTAAAAGAAAAACAAACTCCTCAAAATAAAGCACTCTATCTTTGCTTTTGTGAATGTCCTCTATTTGAAATTCACTAAACAGAGTAGTTTATGGGATTCCATCTGTTATGTCTTTTTGTAAACAGCTTTGGTGCAATTTTCAAAGCCCTTACCAATTTTTTATTCCTGTTCCATGGATCCTTCTATTGGCTTCAGACATCATGTGTGAACATGAAGAATTTCTCCCATCTCACTTTTTGGTCCTCTTCCTGAAACCAGTTCCCAAGTGTTTTGAGATTAAAGCCTTGCATGGGAACCACTAATTTAAATGGAAAATACCACTGTGCTTCTAATGGGCTAATCCTCTAAAATCAAAGAATAGAGATTCAGGTACTTTTGTCTAAAATTTAGATCTTCACAGCTTTTGCCTTCTCCTAGAGTAAATCCTTTTGACACATGTCCATCCCCCTTCTCCAGTCCTTCCAAAGAGCCCAAATGTCTTCAGCTTTTTAACTACCCAGTGACTTCATGATTATCTTACACCTAATATCCATCCATCTCAGCTAATTACAGTATGCTGAAATTTTCTGTCTATACTACACTGTGTATACCTCTGAGCAGGATCCTCAAGGCTCCTGAGCTCAAGTGAGTTAGGGGAAAAACCTATCTCCCTGTATTCAGTCCCACTTTACTCATTAGATTGTGCTTGGGGAAGTCACCAGACAAAGGCTGATCATAGTTCAAATCCTCTCTGTTTTCCTAAAAGGAGCAAACCTTTGACAAAAGGTTTCTTTTTTTACAGCCATTCCATACAACCAACAGTGCTTGAATAAGAAAGATCACATTTATCTGCCATGGAACCTACTTAGTTTTGCCCAAACAAAACCCATGGGGATTCTGCTAGCATTCACACCCATTTAGCATTTTTTTTTTCCCCCCTGACCTAAAGATCAGTTTGTACTCAACCTTGATAAGAATTGGCCCCTCTGGGATAAGAAAGGGAAATGGAAAACTGTATGATTTATGCTTGGATTGAAAGTACTCCCAAAAGATTTCTGTACAATGGGAGGATTTGAAACAATCTTACATCCTTTTCCTCCAAGGGTTCTCATGTTTAAGTCAACTCCCAAGAGAAGGAAGCTGCTTTCCCTGCCTTGGTAGTATTGTTGGTCTAAGAAATGGGTGGCAGGGATAGACTGTAACTAAATGCCAGAAACCACAACGGTTTATCTTTGGAGCTGTTGTAACTGCTGCCTGACTCCTCCCTCACCAAAAGTACTCAAACAAATACTAATATAGTTTTTAAAAAAAGACACTGAAGTTCAGTGTGAAATTCACACCTGACATGTGGGACAAAATCAGTAATAAACTTATAAAAGCTCAATAACTTTTAGTGAATTGTGCTTATTATATCTATGACAAAATCATTTTGTCTTTCAGTTTTCTGGCCAAGAATGCAACAAACATCAAATTAGCTTTTCAGATTACCTCTTTGTAACTACATTATGAAATAATTAAAAAAAAATGACTGACCAAAACATTTGATTCAGGTTAAGAATACAAATCATAGAAGAATATATTTACTGTACCAGAATATATGTATTTGTTCCATTTGAAATTGTCACTGCTGTATCTATGCAGTTTTAATATCAGGAAAATGAGAGAACTTTAAACAGTTAAGTGTATAGAAGTCTGGCAGGTGGAAAAATATATTCATGCATTGTTTAGCAAAAAAAAAAAATACTATTCCATTGGACCCTTTTCTTCTGTACAGGTCATTATCTTTAAAACTTGACCCTCACAACTAAGAGAATATATCACAGAGGAGCTGAATGGAAATGAAAGTTGTTTGTTTGTTTGTTAGGTTTTTTGTTGCTGTTTTGGTTGCTTTTTT
>VYXD01009920.1:80490-97681 GCA_013397195.1 Hylia prasina | reverse complement strand
TGTGTGTGGGCGGCTGGCGTCTGGTTGGTTGGTTGGTTGGTTGGTTGATTGGTTGGGGTTTTTTTTGTTGTTTTTTTATTGCAGAGTGCTTGCAAATCCTTAGGTCTTATTTTTGCAGAATTTCGGCCAGACGTAGCAGTCCTATTAAACATGACCTATAGATTAGGGAAACCAAACTGAGTAATAGCTATTTGCTCCTTTGCTTGTGTGAGTTGTTCCTAGCCATTCAAAAGATCTCTTCTTTGTCTTTAATCATTGTTGAAGTAGCAGAAATTTAAACATTAAGGGCCTGTTTTTCATCAGATTAATGAGCAATGAGGTCTAGACTTGTACTTATTTTTTTCTTTGCAATGATAGTAGATGGCTTAATGGAATTGAATGAGTGCATTTTAGAATAGAAAAAGTATTCTAAGATATTATACATATCACTTTCTCTCTTTTATTTATTTTTCTTTTTTCTTTTTTTTTCTTTTTTTTTTAATTTTTTTTTTCATTGTCCGGAACTCAGAACAGACTTTTTGTTTTTCAAGCTACTCACCAACACTTTTGACTTGACAAGTGCCCAAACAGTGTCCAGGTGTTTTGATTTCATACTCCTTTTGTACAGGTCTAAACTGTGCTAAGTACCTTCCTTCTGCCTAAAGCATAACCATGGTCTCTCTGTGCTAGTGACATGATACTAATTTTTTGTTCTAGTATAGTCCTTGTTTTAAGAAAAATGCAAATTGGTCCTTTTACATCCAGTCTCCCTTCTTTGACAGTAATATTTCTGTCAGGCTGAAGAGCAAATACCAGTCCTCTGCTCTGTGAGATGACATTTTGGCAGTAGTAGAAGATATCTATTTTACCATTATATTCCTTTCTGAAAATTGGAGACTTAAGTGCATGCTGGGACACAAACACAACATAGGAGAGCATCCTGTGACTTCATGGATTAGTTATTGATTCTTTAGTGGTAATGATCATTTGCTTATACTGTCACCTGCTAACTATCAGAAGATACTCATATTTTAAAATTATAACATTTTTTAATAAGGAGCTGTGAAAAGACTTTTCAAACATCAATATTTACTTTTATAACAATTATGATGCTTGTCTCTACCACTGTAATCTCTGCAGAAATGTGATGATGACCCCACATATCAAGAAAGTTCTGTCTCCGTGTGAAATTTCTATGCCATAAAAGAAAAAAAATATATTCCAGCAGTGCATTAACACTGGGAACTAATGTCTCTTGTGTAGAACAGTTATTATATCTACATTGAAAAGAAATCTTCAATAAAGCTGTTGAGAAGCTAAGAAAATCCAACTGTCTTATGTCTATGTTCTTATTCTAGATTTACCTAATGGCTCAAGAAGCAAATAGAACTAGATTTTCCTCCAATACTTCAATGCTCCTGGAGATATTTAGAATTTCAACTTATTCCATCTTTCTATGAATTATACATCAAGGAACTACACGTCTGTGACGTGAATGACTCCATGTTGACAGTACCTGTAACATATTAATGGGTGACACAGGTCAGACTTCATTAAAAAAAGTGTGAGTCATCAAAAACAGTTATTTGTTCACAGTGTAAAGAATAAAAAGTAAAAAGAAATTAAAATTAGAGTTAGAAAATTAGAAACAACTAGCATGTGTTTCTCAGTAAGAAAATCTGTGCTTTAGTTTTCATGCTATTTTAAATTTACCACATGACTTAATGCACCTAAGTTTAAACACTAGAGTCATCTTTCTTACTATTTTTATTAATTCTGGTGATTATGGCTGTTCTTTGATTTATCTCAGGTATCAAACCATAACAGAGATGTTGGATTATTAACAGGTATTGGAGAGGGTACAATCTGGCTATATGAGTGATTGAACAGACATTCAAAGTATGTGACAATAGCTACTTTCTTGATCACTTTATTTAGATCAGGATGAATTTCCCCACTTGAGCCCTGAATTATCATTTTTAAAAATAATAATCTTCCTAATGAAGCAGGAGCATGCAATTTTCTTTTCCAATTAATTTTATATTAAAGTAAATCCTGATAAGAGAAGCACCAATAAAAACATAAACTGTCTGTGACAGGAGATTTACAAAGTTATTGAAGCAGAATGAAATAAGAATTAGGTTGCTTATGCTGAACACTCAATACAGGAGCCGAATCAGTAAAGAGTAAAAAGTTATTAACACATGCTAATATGATTTAAATAGAAGTATCCTTTGAAATGGAAATACAAAGTAAAAGAAAAAATGCTAAAATATGCAGTAAGAAGTGGTTTGTTCTAATGTTGTGTTCAGATAACGATCCCTAATCAGATGCTGTATGTTGTTTAATATTCTTTGTACCTACCAAAATATACAAAATCTTCATAATAAAAAGAAAGTAAGATTCTAGTTAGAAGAAGCTTATCTGTCTTGCAGTACATATATTTCTGTTCCTTTTTGCAAAGTGAAATTGAATTCATTAAATTTCAAAGACTGCCTTGAGGTTTGATGAAAACTAGCTAGAAATCATACTTTCTATCTCATCATTTGGCATTTAGCATGTAATTCTAATACAAAGTGCAAAGAATGAAAACTGGCAAAATAGTCAACAACAACAACAATAAAATATATAAAAATGTTTTAACCACAAAATATTCTGGAGCTGAGTTTTGTTGAAGCAGATATATTCCAATAAAGGATCTAGACTGAGCAACCTGAATTTTCCCATGGTAAAAGAAAATTATTGAAAAGTTTCCAACTCCTTCAATTTCTCATTAAGAAATATACTGGCTTTAGTGAGCCTTGTGCATCTGATTTACAATTACAGGGAAAATTATATTTAGTTCTGAGTAATTGGTACAATTTTTGACAGCAGTATTGCAAAACACTTGCATTTTTAGAATTGATTTTTTAGTTAGAATTTAGAATTGATTTTTAGTTAACAAATATTCTACCAGCAGTTTTTCTTGAATATGTAGCATTCCTATGAGCACCAACAGGAGTAGTTCTGATGGTTTGGAATGTGCCTGAAGAAACAGAGGAGTTTTATCAGTAGCTGGAATACTATGAAATTCTTAACCTTTTTTATATTCTTACTGTCACAGGTACTTTTGTGAAAAATGGAGGCAAGACCACTTCTTCATAGATGCTTAGAGGAAAGGTAGAGTAGAGGGGCTGTAGTCCCAGTGCAGTGTCTGGTAACAGCCTGAAGCCAGTTTGAGGAAGAAGGTGGGATCCTCCTTTCTGAAGTCTCTCAAAAGTTTCCAATCCCCTCCTCTCAGTGTCTCTCTCTGTAATGTATCCCATTTCCACTAGTTCCCCTTCAATATCCTTCAAGGAAAGGAGGAGCCCAGGTTGGGTTATTTTTCATTTTGGAGGATATTCTGAGCTAGTACGAGACAAGACAGTGATACATCTCCCTAGTGCAGGAGGTCAGGTAACACAGCAAGGATGGGTGATTTTTTACTACAGGCACAGAGTAAGTGTCTGGATAGAAAAGCAGGAAGGATTTTGCTGACGTGAAGCTAGTGGTGACCTGTATGGGCCTATCTGGAAGATGAGATGGGAATGAATGACACATATGAACCTTAATCTTGAATCCCAGATTTTTATTGTAGGACTAGAAGGATTCCTCTGAAAGCTCCCTCCTCATCAAACAGTTGTCTAAATATGAAAAAAAAGCTTCCTTTTTTACCTGTTTCAATCATACTTAGCGTTCTGCCATGTCAGATGGAGAAAAATCTGAAAGAAAAGATAGTGATCCACTAGTGGAACTGATCCAGACTTGCAGTGGCAAGACAATCTCACTTCCTTTTCAGCTTTAAATCTCCTCTCAACCTCTGTGCTGTGTAGTGCCACATCTCCCAGTAGCATAGGTTATCCATTTCATGCTTGAAAATACTCTTGTGAAAGAGCTATCCATGAAGGATGGTTAATCCCAGACGGAAGCCATGTAAAATGGAACATATGAGTTTTGATTACCATGTGCCTACCATTTTAGTATCTCATGTTACCTGCTGACCAGCATATCAGCCTTTCTGGACAGTCAGAAAGATTGTCAGAAAGTTGAAAGATTGTCAGAAAGTTGAAAAGAAGAAAAACATATTCCTCTGAAGAGGTCAGAGGTGTGATGCAAGAAATCCTGCTTTGTGTGTTCTCTGGGGCAGAGGTGCTCAGAAAAAAACCCACACAAAACCCAAAACCCATAACTGTTTCTAGAGGCTTTTACTTTTTACGGCCCTGAAAGGGCCACAATTTCAAAGTGATAGCAGTGGGAAGCAGTATCTTCTTTTGTAGCCTCTGAAGCAAATGTATACAAGGTCTCCCTTATGCAACATCTTCTAGGGTATGAAGTGGAATTATTATGTAATGATCATGAAAACATAAGAAACCATAGAAAGTCATTGCACTAAATGTGTCTTGTAAATGAGGAATCATCACAGGGACAAATCAACACAAATCAGGACAAGAAAAAGGGTCAGAAAAACATCCAATGCTGAGAGATTTCTCGTAATTATATTAATGTCTACTCATGGTGGCATGATTCCAAGCCTTTTCTTGTTTGAGAAATTTAGCACAAAACACCTTCAACAAACAGGTGGTAGAAATGTCAAATGGCTCCTTCTTCCAGTGAACGCATAAACTCAGACAAGTTGAGGCAACAAGATGTTCAACTGGAGGAGATAAATAATAGTGCCAGGTAACTAGAATTATAATAGAACTAGGTTGATGTTGACTGATGAATCTGTGGATTCTGCTTTTTTATAATCAGATCTCAGGTCCTGAGCAACTTGATCTAACTTACTTTGACCACATAGCAGCAACAGAAAAAAAACCTATGTAGACAGTTCATTACTCTACAGAGAGATTAGGAAATATTGTTTCAGATAAAAGTTGTAATACAAGCCAGGTTATAAAAGCTGATGATAATGTGTTGAGATGTTATTCTTTATCTCTGTAGCACATGTAAAATAAATTACAAAAATTATTCACCTCTATTTTTATATAAATTATTTTATATTTCTTATACATAAAATATTTTCAATAGATATATAGCAAAGATAATGATCAAACTTTTTCATTAAAAATGAGTTTGACAAGCAGCAGAATTCATAGAAAATGTATGACCTTTCTTTGCGTTGTTTCAGAGAAAAGGTAGCACTGCAAGGAAGAGGAATTCTGAAGCCTGCAAAGTATTAATATTTTCCAGTTGAAGCAGTTCATTTCACTAATCTGAGGAAATATTTTTACCCCTTCAAATGTGCTTTAACATTAAATTTAAAATACATGTGTATCATCTTGTGCAAATTGCTCAGTTTCTTTTTACTTAAAATAATTTTCAACTTTATTTTGCTGAACATTTTTGATTGACCTGAAATATTCCTTTTGAAACTGCAAGAAAAATCAATCGGTCCAAGAGGAGAAACTTAAACATATTTTAATTAAAGCTGCATTAATCTTACTCTGAGACCAAGACAAAACAAGCTGTTAAATGCTCTTTGATTTGCAGACTGAACAGTTAGAAGTGCACATTCTGTACCTAACAGGTTCATATTAAATAGCTGAATTGACCATGAATAATTAAATCAAATACAGAACTTTCAGGAGCTGTAATCTCAGAATCGCCTCCCAAAATCTGAGGTTTCTGCTTTTTCTTGATTCCAGTAGCACAAGAGGATAATAATTCTGAGCCTTGTCTGAAGACATAAAACTTTCTCAAAAACTAACATCCCAGCCCTATCCAAAAGCAAATTTCCCTTTTATTTGTTTTTGAGATTTATGAACAAAGAAAATGGGTCAGAGAACTATATCCAAAGTAAAAAACTAATGCAACTGAGAGAAATTCATATTTTTTGTCAAGGAACAAAAAACATGTTGCCTGTCTTTTTCACTTGATAATTCTTCACCAGTGAGCTTCTTGTTTAAAACTTTCCCAAATATCTTTCTCACAATATACATTTTTTTAAAGTAGAAACAACACCCAAGAATCATTAGCATAAGTTTCACTTATCAATGCAATTGCTAAATGAATGAGGAATGAAAAAGCATTAAAAAAAAAAAAAAAAGAAAAGAAAAAAAAAAGGGAAGAGGAGAAGATCACTCTCAAAGAAAGATTGAAAATGTCACAGAGCAATCCAAGGACCTTGCTTTTGGGTCTTGATGATGAACCTTCAATGCCTGCAGTGGAGTGTTTGAAGCCTGGTACTTTCAGCTGGAAAAAGCCAACATCTGTCTCTGCCAGTTCATTTAACTCTGTGAACAAGCATACACTTCCTGAATGCCAAGCAGGACATAGCACGCTGAGTGACTCGCTGCTGGTTCTGAGTAAATTCCTGTAAAACATATTCCTGAGTCTTTAGCATTAGTCAGATAGGTTGAGACAGCTGGGCTGAGAGAGCTGTAGTTGTTCAGAAAGGAGAGGAGAAGGCTTCAGGGACACCTCACTGCAGCTTTTCAGTACTTGAAGGAGGCTTTTAAAAATTAGGGAGAGGGGACTATTTATGGGACATTTTATAGTGAGGGGAAATGATTTTAAACTGAAAAAAAGTATGTTTAGATTAGGTGTTGTGAAGAAATTCTTTGCTCAGAGGGTGGCGAAGCACTTGAGCAAATTAGCCGAGAGGTTGTGGATGCTCCATCCCTGGAAGTGTTTAAGGCCAGGCTGGATGGGACCATGAGCAATCTGGTCTAGCAAGTGGCATCCCTGTGTATGGTGGAGGGTTAGAACTAGATGTGCTTTAAGGTCCCTTCAAATCCTAATTATTCTAACATTGTATTCTGTGGTTCTGTGAATGGTCAGCCAGTCCTACCTTTACCTTTTACTCCTTTTTTCACCACAGCACCTCTCCAAGGCCAAGAGAGCTGTGACCTGACTATTCAAAGGAGAGTTGAAGTGAAACTCCAGCCAAAGTGGTACGAAACGGATTGACAAGAGAAAGCCGTACACTGGAAAAAGCAAAAAAATCTAATTGAGTACTTTAAAAGTACCTTTTGTTTCAGTGGCAGATTGTATAAATGTTTTCTGAGCAACAGAAAGAGCCAGCTTGGGCCACTGATGGTAGGTAAAAGTATGATGGCCAAAATAGGAGTTCTCAGGCTACGATGGTTCCACAGCCAATTCAGGATGCAGAAATACAAGCAGCTGAACTTGCCTAGCTGAAGGGTCAGCAAGGAGGTGGAATGTACAACAGCAAAACATAGAATTAAATTTCTCATTGCAGATTAAGGGTTCCCAAATGGTGAGCTCTGGTAGGAAAAGCATAACGAAAATCAAGAGAAGAGTTTTTTCTTGTCACATCTGTAATCTCTCACAGAAGATATAAAAATAATGAACTGAAACAAGGGTTTCTCAAAAATTTATGGTTGATTAAGTAAAAAAATGTGATTATCATGGAATGTCAAAGCATTTCTCCCAAGGAAATGTTAAGTGACACAAAAAGAGAGGTGTTAGGTAGCTGAGTAATATATCAACAGTAGAACAACAGTACTAAAAATGAAAGTAAAAGAGCTGCTTCATAAAATGTAATCTAAATTTTAAGATAAAAGCTTGTGACATGCTATGGTACAATAATGATATCACACAGTTAATGCTGATAACTTCAAATTTATCAAGAAATTTTCCCCTATTTTGAAATGAAAACAAAATTTCTCAAATATGATTGTGTATTTGCATTCATTTTACTGGATTTGTTGGACAGGAAAAAGCATGCCTTTCAATGACAGAGAGAGCATACAGGTTTTCAAAATGTTACCTGACAGCTAAAGTTATAATTTTTGGTTTACTGTCAACTTTTAAGACTAAAAATCTTAAGCAGCAGATGAAAAAAGCACATGTGTCAGGGGGTCAATTTATTTCCATTTGCAAGTTAGAGGTGGCATTTAGCTTTAGAGCCTCAGGAGCAACCCACAGAGGAACAGAGGTAAAAAGAGTAAGCAGTATAAGGATGAGAAATCAGCATTACCAACAAATAATGTAGCTCCTGCTACCCCTTTCAAGAAGAAAAATTTCTTTTTGTGTTTTATACAGGTTCTCTGTATCAATTTGTCAATGTTCAACCCTCAGTATTGCCCCATAAAATACATCTAATTTTTTGACTCGTCAAGGCAATGCTTTTGTCAAAGGCAATATATTTTTTTTACATTAAGATCTCAGCAACTTGGATTTTTACCAAAAGTTTTCTGTCAGGGATTTCTAAAAGAGTTGGGCAGACATATGAAGGTGCAAAACTACAGTTAACTTAGGAAGCTGTAACAATTACATTTTTTTTAAAGCACATTTTGAATGCTGAGAAATCATTTCTTTACAGTTATTAAACTCTAGATAGAAGATAAGAATTCTCCATGCATTACATGCCAATTATCTTACTTTTAATATATAATCTTTCATCCTGAATCAAATAGATATGACTTTTTTGAAGTTCCAATAACTTAACAATAATTTAATTCTAACAATTAAAATGATTGCAAATGCTCTTAAACAACTGTTTTGCATCTCTCCTTATCATTTAATGGTCTCATAGGACAGCCCAAATTTAAGCTCCAAGCACACAAATCCCATAGAGCTAAAGAAAAACTGACAACTTTTTCTCTGTAGGAGACAGAATATATAACAGTGGTTGGGACTGCAGCATGAGGAGAATGATTAATGTCAGTATTTTAGACCAGGTTGCAAAGTCAAGATTTCCTCAAAGAGAATATCTTGCTGTCCGATCCCTTTTGATTTCTCAGGTTCATCCCTTTGAACATATCATCCAACGTCAAAATGGAATTATACCATATAAAGAAATGCAATTTCCCAAATAAATTATTTTTAAGCAAATTAGATAGGTTAGAAATTATACTTCAAGCTGTCTGCAGAAGTCAGTGGAAACAAAAACCCACTTTATTTTTCCAATATAGTATATAAACTCTTTGAAGTAGACATAATTTTTTAGTATGTTTAGCTTTTCAATGCCTTCTAGGACACACTGGTATTTTGTAGAAGAACTCAGTCTTCTAAAAAAAAAGATTTACAAAACAGACTGTCAGAGTGCTGTTAGAAAGCTTATAGAGAAACAATAATTCATCTGTTAAAATGCTGGCATACCGTACCCATCAAAATTCTTTTTCCATCAGCTGTACGCTTTCTCTGTACAGAGTCCCACACATTTACTTTGTACATATATTTTATTAGGTACATAAAGATGCAAATAATTCTTTTGCACATTAGAAGTAAACTTTATGGAATAGTAGTTCATATTAAAGTATCATCTTTCTGCTGACAGAACATTTTTACTCTAGGGAGAGTTAAAGCAGAAAGCCTGTACAGTGTAAGTGTGAGGAAACACTGCATTTTCAGCTCTGATGAAGGGAAGTCCAATGCTACACCAACAGCTTGCATAACCCTGAACACACTGTGTCCTACTGTTAGCCTGCCCTTGCACTGATACAGACGTGTTAGCTGAAGTCTATTGATATCTTGGGCTGCACTTGACATTGTAAACCATCCTGAGGGTGACTGCTGTAAAGCAGCTTCCTGTTCTCTAAAGTTATAAGTAAAAGGATTACCAGAATAACCACTGATTTTTCCAAGCTCACACCTGGTTTACAAATAAGATAATATGAATGAAATGTTCCTTTGCCTGCTACTAGTCTCAGTTTGTCCACCAAACATTTGTCAAGAAAATAATTCCATTGTTTTGAAATATCAGATTGATGTACTAGAGGCTAAAATTTGCACAGAAAAGACTATTGCTTTTGTGCCAGCATGCTGTGAACTTTTATTTTTTAAGAAACAAGTTGGCTGCTTTGCTTGCAGAACTCACTGTCGATGCAGATGAGATGATGTCTCGAATAGGCTTGTCAGTTTTAAGGACACAATTTCTTTCTGCAACTGTTCCAAATTTTTCAGAATGGCCATGCAGGGCCTTCAAAGACATTTTCTATGCAATATGTTCTTTTTCTTATCCTCTACACAAAAATATCTTAACAATAAAACTCCTAATTTCGGCTTTTATGTTTGTTTACTTATATTATTTCATCAGAAATTGTTTTAAAATAGACACATGGGTATAGGTAAAAATATTTTCTATGGATAAAAAAAATAAACATTCAGAAGTGGAAAACAAATATTAGATTGCTTTTATTCAAGTCACAGTTAAGGTAAATGCTAAACATGCATCAAGCTTCTGGGAACCTGTTGGAGCTTGGTTTGTTCAGGGCTGATGTAATAGTTTTCCAAGCAGTAGAGCGTACTAACATGAGCTCTGTCCCGAATCAATCATGCCTGCATGAATTCCAGTCATTTGGAGACACAACGGAAGTTGTCTGTCTGTCTGCAATAGAGGTAAATGTACTTTCAGTATGGGTATATTCATTAGATGTCATATGGAACGACAAATGAAAATCTCTTTATGGCCTTTGGCAGTAAAGGAGTCGCTTGATTGCACCAGCTCTTCAATCTCAAACACAAAACCCGTCTCTCAGCCTATTAAATGCAAGTACCCATACAGCTCAGAAAAAGACAGACATCTCAGAATGAAAGTTTTGTGCTGGGCCACCAGCAGAGCCCCTTCACATTTCAGAGGCTGAGGGGAGGCTGCTGCTTGGTGCCACACTCAATCGGGAGCCACTTTACTGAGCAGGAGTGCTGGAACACTTTCCTGCTTCTCTTTCTTTATGTCCTCAGGAAGACTTGTTCCATCATATTCAGTCTCTTGTTCTTATGCCTTTTCAAATTGATTTAGTGATTCCAAATCAAATTTATTTAATCTGAAGCAGCTGATGCCAAATGAGTTTTTGATTTAGTGTCAACAGAGGCAGCATCAAATCCCTCTCATGAGCACAGCATTGGAACAGGCATATAGAAGGGCAAAACCACTTTTCAGATAGAATTCTGCTGTAAATCCATGACAGTACAGTGCAATTCCTACAGTGCATCCCCCATAGCAGGATGTGTTCTCCCTTGTTCTCTCCATTTCACCAATGATGAAAATGGATGTCTGCATATAGCATAATGAACTCTAAAACACAAACACCAACTCTCTTTATTGAAGAGTTTATAACCGTGGAAAACTTGATTTCTTCAGCTCTCTTGCAGACACAGGGCATCTCACTTTAATCTAGTAGCTCTATAGAAAAGGATTTGGGGAAGCCTTTGTGGCAATGCAAAGACCTGCTTCTCATGCCTGCAGGTGTTGACTTCGTGCTGCTGAGACACCTCTTGGAGCCAGGTTTGTAGATCCAGCCCTGCAGAATCAGTTAACAGTAGGCATTAAAAATTTGTGCCTTTCCTGTGTTAGGACTTTTCTGCTACCTCAGAGAAGATAACCTATGCTCTGACACAAATACCAAGATCAATGTTGGGACAAATGAAGAAAATGCATTTGAGCTCAGAAAGAGTTATACAAAAAGTGAAAACTTTGGGGCCATAGGTTAATTCATCCAAACAGACGAAGTGTTACTATCCTTAGAGTGTACACCAGACATGCTGGGGAGGAGAGAATACTCTAGCTGTGAATTCAGATTTTTTTTTTTCAGAAAAAACTCTAAAATTTAATTGAACAGAAATATGTGAGAATAAAAAAAAACTGAAGTGTGGATCAGAGAGTTCAATCTGTAAGCAGCTAAAATGCTTAATTGTTAAAGCTGCCCTGAGCCACTTGAATGTTACTTATCAAAGACATTACCTAGGCACAGCCACTCAAGAGGCAGTGAAATTATTGGTTCTTCAGCAGGTTCTTCTTCTAAACTTTTCTCTGCAGTAGCAACTATAACAGAGTCTGCCATACCTTAGCAATATAGATAAAATTTTGAAAACCTTTGCATGTACAACAGACAGTAGGAAAATAACATAAATTATTAGATTATATTCCTATTTTCCTACTTTTTTTCTCTAATCATATACATGAGCTATTAATAAGCTGGTGCTATTTGTTTTAAGAATTATTCTTTACTGACTACCACAATAATACATTTATCTTCCAAGTGATAATTTTTTAATTAATAGGCCTTTTCCTGGAAGAGTTTCAAAAAACTGGCAGAGAAAGAGTTTTTGACTCAGCACAAGAATGATGCAGATCTTTGTGATAAGGAAATGTTACACAAGTTATCAAAACTAGAGGTTTTAAAAGACAGAAGTGAAGATAGGAAGTATATTTGTTGCACAGACATTCAAGAACTGAACTCTTTGGGAGAATCAGTAAAGCAGTTTAGACTGACTAAATGAGATATTTTACCTCTTTACAACAATGTATTAAAAATTACTTTTAACACTGAAGTTTAATAGTGAGAAATTTTGAGATAAAATATATTACTTGTGCCCAAAACCCCAATGTCCAGCTTTTCCAGATGTTATGGATCTAGTGAATGGGTTAGACAACCCTTCATCAGGTTCAGGTTTTTGGCAGCTTAAATTCAGATGACGTGCATTCCTTGGCTCACAAGTTCTTAAAAATGGAAAATCAGGTCTGTTATAAAATGAGATTTATTGAAGAGACAGAAGACTAACAGACAAGGGGCTTTAAATGTATTTAATTACTACACAGGTTAAAACAACTACTTGTAGATTTACATAAAATAGTGCACAACATAAAGGTACCTATATTATAACTAGCAAAGAAATAGTATAGATTGGGGTCAATGTAACTTACCTCTAAATTGATGATGGAGTACACGCAGAGTATTTTCACTCAGCCTCCATAAGAGTAACCATGAAGTTTGCATCCCAGCTTCAGGGAAAAGCCCTACACCTTTCCTGGCAATGTGCAGAAGGCTTCTGCTTGTGAGTTTTGTGTAGCTTTTACAATTTGTAAAGTGAACTGCCCATCAGTCAGAAATTCAAGGCTTATCATTCTTCAATATTGTTCTAAAGGCAAGATGCTTATTGTCAGCTGGGAAGGACACCTCCCTGGTGCCAGAGATAACTCACAACTAGACATCTGTCCAGGTAGTCTCACCAATGACAGGGGAAGATGCCCTGAGCTATCACACCAGCTGACAGACAGAACAGGTAGGCTCTTCTGTGGCAGAGGGGAATGTCCCATCACATCAGGTGACCAATGACCCTCTTTATGTTTTTACTTGATCATACTCCTGAGGAAGTGGAAGGAAAGAGAGAGAAGTTATGGAAGACCTGAACAGCTGCAGCCTTGGTCTGGTGGTATCCTGGTTTCCCTTCAGGTCTGTTCAGAAGCAGAAGATTGCCTCCTTGTTCTCACACTTACTTCCAGCAGAAGCCTGGTGAATGTTCTGGAGTACAACAACATGGCCTGAAGAAGCCCAACAAAACCTTTAAAGGCAAGCTGCTGGTGTGCTGGAGAACTGCTGGTTTGTCTGTGGTGCAAGCAACCAGCCTGAGGCCCAGGAGATGAGCTGAAGGGCTGGTCTTAATTCCAGGGCATGGCAGGGTCCAAGCCCCTGCTTGGCTCATCTCTCTCTTTCAAAACATGCACATTCCTTTTAGCTTTAGATGTCCATTCTAATAGGATGACAAAGCTCCATTTGCAAGGCTCACCATGAAGATTATCCAATAACCAAATCCTGCTGAGCCCCACCTGAAATCCTTTTGCTTAAACCTTGAGGGCTGGGGCAGTCTGCCAGGGTGGTCTGTGGATGCAGTGTGGCAGGGGACACTCTGGGAGATGGGCCAGAGAATAACTCTGACATTTATCAGCTGCAGGTGGCAGTCAGGAGAGATTATTGTTTCTCTTAAACAAAAACAACAGGCTTCTGTGGTAAAACCATGAGTCCCCCTCAATTGTTTCTATGGGAACCAGCTTCAAATAAGTTCCGTAGCCAGCCATTTATTTAGACAAAAATATTTCATAACTGAGAATCAAAATTGCACATTATAAATGGTAAGCAGTTCTGAAGTGAAAAGAGAAATTATACTTCAGAGTCACAACCTGAGGTTTCAATCAAATAAAGCTATACTCTTTACCTGGCTTAAAATTAGAGAGAAAATGTGTTTGATGCTGCAGAAGTGTGGCCATTTACATACTTTTTCAGTGTATTAGAATTCAAAAACTTGGTGTTAGATGAACTATTAGATAACTCATCATTAATAAATTTGTATGAAAAGACCCACTACATTAAATTACTAAATTAAAACCAGACAGAAGCTGCTCAGAATTACAGAGAACAATGGGATACATGAGGTCTAGTGCACAATTCCTTCCTTTTGTATTCTTCTGTAACAAAAAGACCTTTAAAACTAACCTTTATCTTTAACTCTACATTCTTCATTAGTAGGAAAAGTACCATGTGTCTCTCTAACAATTAAACACTACTCCAGAGCATAGAAAAACCTCAAAAATATCCTGGATTTTTTCAGTATCCTAAGAAAATTCTGAAAATATAAAATTTTATTTTTATGTCATTGTATAAACAAATAATTCAGATTGTATAAGGTCACTTGCTGTTATATAATCTAAATTGAATTCTCACCAGTTTGATTTTCAGTGAAATGTTATTTTAGGACCTGACAACTTACTGGCAAATTGTAATTAAGACTGGAGAGTTCTTCCTTCTAGAATACAGATTTAAGCGTAGTTCAAGATCTGAGAAGATAAAAAAGGAAAACTGAAGACCATATATGTTTCCTTAACCTTGGCCCTGCTGAGCAGTGAGTTCCAAGTAGGAGTGCCTCATCTGTAAGCACTTCAGCTGTGTTCATGTGCTTCTGACATGAAAATCTTTGGAGTTCTTTGTGATGGAAAGGTAGGTGAGGGCAAGGTCATGAACTAGAACTTGGTTTAGTTTAACAGCACAGTTGTAAATGCCCTGCAAATTCTGCAAGTACACATAAGTAATACAGTTGTTTTGGTGAATATGGCCACAGGGAAGAAGTAGAAATGAATCTTAGTCACTAGAAGTGCCTCTTACTTCAGCAGGATCTCACCTCTCTACACTGGAAAAAAACCAGTGTTATGCTGGTGCAAACTATTCATATTCAAACAATTTACAAAGTTAGGGTTTCCAGGAAACTAAAATTAAGTCTGATGTTTGTACCTTGACATATTTTTGTCAAGTTCAAATCTTCTACAGTCTGTTCATTCTCTTGCAAGTTTTTTCTGTGGTCAACTATTTTTAATAGATGTGGTAGGTGAAGAGCTGTACAGGCTCAGACAATAATATTTAATGTTGACAAGTGTTTAAAACAGTGCTTGTAGACAAAACTGTGCACCAGGGAAGCATGCACACATACAGACTAAGAGTGAACCATGATTTCTCCCTCACCTACTGCATGAATATCTGACCATCCATTGTATGACACATGCTTAGGATTGATGCCTCACCAGTACTACTTGATATAAACTAATGAGTTCTTGTTCCATTTCACAAGCCCGTACAAACTTTGACAAGTATTTAGCATATTCAGGGTAAAGCAGTCACATTTCTCAGAAAATCTCTACAATTTTTACCTGACTTTTCCAGACTTTCTAATTAAAAACAAGCACAATTTTTATGTAGGTCAGGGAGATTGGACAGATAACAATTTGAAATAAATGGAGATTGAAATTGAAAGGGTGAAGTTAGTGGTCTGAAATATAGTTGAGTTTTATTTGAGGAACTTAAATAGCAAATTGATGACTCCACATGATGAACTGAATTAACATATATTCCAAGTATTAAGTACTTGTTTTTAATTTTCTGCGGCTTAACTTTGGGAATGTTCTCACAATAGTTACAATGCCTGACACAAAGCATAAACACAAAATTTTTAGGATGTTTCAACACCCAGCACTGTGCAACTAGACCTATAAGCATTTGAAAATTAATCATTCTGACCTCTTCCTACACATTTTACCGTTGCAGGTAAGGAACTCAGTGTTTAATCCAGACTTTCTGCGTTAATAAAGCTATTTAACCCTTCTCTAAATCTAATGAGCTTTAAAGTACTTTATATTGCTTTCAAATCGCCTCACAGTACATCTGAAATAAGCTCTCATGTGTAAAGGAATAAACATTCTAATGACTTACACTGCTTTTACTAACCAGGATTTAGTAACAGGTTGTTCAGTCATCACCAACCAGGGATTTTAAAAATTGCTACTAAATTCCAATATTAGCAGTTACTCTGATCAGTAGACTCAACAGTATCATTACTGTTCTGGGCCTGAGAAAGAAGATGAAGATGTTGGGGGTGTGGAGGGAGTTAGACAATGGCAGAGGGAAGAGTGCACAAGGAGAAAGACACTAACCCAGCTGGTAAACAGGCTTTCTTACCTCTGCCTTTCATTGTGACTGTCACCTGCAAAACTGGCCATTCTGTGTGCCCTCCAAGACCTGTCCCCAGGAAGGAGCCAGTGCCACCTGCACGGGACAGGAGTGTGAACTGTCCACTTCTGGGTCAGCCTGAGTGGAGCACAGACGGCAACGTGGAAACAGAGACGCTGCCCTGGGCAAGGACTGGGATACAGAAAGAAGCAAAATTAGCTGTAGTCCAAGTTGCCTGTATGCTGTCTGCCCCTTCAGTATAGCAATGGGCAATAGTGAATTGGCGATATTTGAGCTTTAATGGATAAGAGTTTCCCAGTCCTTGCTGCCCCTCAGAAAGAAGTGAAAGTAGCACGACCATCTAAATGAAAATAAGCTGACCCTTTGAATTAACTGAACATCTTCTGATATAAAATCCAAGGAAGTCAGCAGAGACAAGTCTGCTTACTGGTTGTGTAAATTTTTTCTACCTTCAAATATTGAAAAGACCTGCAAAATAGATCAAAATGGTTTAATGAAACATTTGTTTATAGGCTTTCTAACACCAGTGTTAGAAATATCTCTGTTTCCAAGCGTTGGTGACATTTAAACAGATGTTTTCCCATTAATAAATACTGACGTTCAAGCCTAGCAACACCTGACTGCTTCCCACACAAAGAAGTTCCAGGTCCCACTTGCCTTGGCCAGAGTCTGAGGGGATCCCCTCTGCTGAGGGTTTGGTGGCTGGACCCCAGGGCAAGTCAGAGCTCCCAGACTGCTGCAGACGTTGGCCAGTACCCATCTGTCTTGGTTTCCAAGACAGGTATCTGCTAGGGAAAGCTGGAGTTTTCTTGGAATGGAGAATGTAAACCCCCCTCACTCTGGATCACTATAATTTTGCAATTAAGGTCTTTCAGGCAAAGATTTGGGAATAGGAATAACAGTTCTTTTACTAGGAATATTAAAAATACAAATGTAATAATACAAAGAGACAAACAAACAAACAAACAAAAAGCCCAGAAAACCTTGACAGAGTC
>VYXD01009920.1:34948-76830 GCA_013397195.1 Hylia prasina | reverse complement strand
CTCTTCCTCTTCCTCTTCCTCTTCCTCTTCCTCTTCCTCTTCCTCTTCCTCTTCCTCTTCCTCTTCCTCTTCCTTTTCTTTCAACCTAAATTTTTACCTTGCCCATTCATATTTGTATTAAAATCCACATGAGTTTAGTGCAAGGCATTCACACAATTTAATCACAGTAATAATAATTTCAAATACAATGAAATTTTCAGTATATTTGTACACAAATTACTCAGAAAGGGCTTGTCTCAAAGAAGAAAGACAAATTTGAACTAGGACATTTGTGATGTTAGCACATCACATTCTAGAGAAATACGTGATTTTTCCATGTTGACATGTAAAATAGAGCTGCATTGGGTTAATTAAAAATACATCATGCTACACTCAGACTGTATTTTTCATTAGGAGTGGGTGAACAAATAGCATGCAAAAGTTCACAGGAGTAAAAGTTCACAAAGACAGAAACAGTCAGTTGCAAACCAAATGTTTGATGTTGCCAGATTTAGAGGAACAAGAACACTGTGAAAAACAAAACAAAAAAAAGGCAGGCAAATCCACAGTGCGTGAGGATAATAATATGAGTTGTTAGAAATTATGTTCCTGAGAAGAAGAGCTGCTAAAGTGCTGAACAATCTGCCACTCCATTACAACTCTTTACTCATCCTCTGAGCTTTTTAACTTTATAAGCCAGTATCCATCCCCTTAACAGCAGGAGTATGAAGAATGGGAGGGAGGGAAGCATAATCAGATATTTCTGCTGATGAAGTTCTTCTTTTCTACTTTACCTTCAAAACAGGCTCAGAAATTGATCAAGAGATTTGTCTAGGACCTGTCATCACTGTGATAGCTAGAACAAAACAGGCTGTATTAGAGCCACATCTGAGAGTTAATCACACTAATACGACTAATTCAGAACCAGAAATTAATCTCTACCAGTGTTCATGTTGCCTTTTAATACTTTGGTCAAGTTTGCACCAAAAGTGTAAGTTTTTAAAAGTATCACCAGCAGTTCATTATTACTCAGTATCATAACAGTAAAGAAAATTAGTGAATGTTTTTGAATTTTTTTTATATAGAAAGAAAGCATACATAGATAATAATCGCTTGTCAAATATACTAATAATTACTTTTTTAATCAAACTGTGAGAATCTGAAATTGTTACTGGCTTTGTTAAAATCACCAAAAGACTTTCCTCACTGTATCAAACTGTGCAAAGAACAACAGCTCATCTGCAAACACCAATGGCCCCCTCGAAAATGCCTCCTGAATGCAATATAAGAAAAAGGTGGCATTAATTGTCCAGATAAGAAAAAGGTGGCACTAATTGTCCAGTTATCTCCAGTCCAAGGAGAAGCAAACAAGGCTGAGGGAGAAGAATGTATCCACAAGAAAGGCAAACCCAACAGATGTCCTGAAAATCATCTCTGTCTGGGTCGGGCAGGGGATACCATAAAGCACAGACCTGTATGCTGAGGCCAGGTTTGTACACTCTTCCCCCCCGAAATGGGTAGGAGAAGAGTTTTTGGGTGTGTGATGGTGAACCTCTGGTACAAAGTGGGTGAACACCACCAGAGGCCACAGGTCAGACAAGCAGGGGACTCTCCTGACAGTCCTCCCTCACACAAGCTGGCTCAGCTGTAAAAACTCCCCCTCCCTCCCTCGGGAAGGCCACATTCACAGGGACACTTCCATGAGAAGCATCTCTCATGTCCTAGAAGGTGTCATAAGCCACCAGAGAGCCCCGAGGTGCCCCAGAGCCATTCTTGAGGCCCCACATCAGAGAACTGTATGTGTTCCAGGGCTGCAATAGATCCAGAGTTTGTTGCAAAACACAGTGTAAAACTTCTCCCCCCCACCCAGGGGAGGTACCACGGACACCTGAGGTACCTGTATTAACCCACTGAAATCTGTGTTTGGTGGGACCCGCACCACAGAGACCAGAAGAAGAGGATCTATGGGATGCTGCTGGATCCACAGAGTAGTAATTATTTGTCTCTACCTTACTCTCTTTCTCTCCCCTGATCCTCAGCTCCCCTCTTTTCTATCTCTTTCTATCTTTCTCTCTTCCTCACATTTACTGTTAAATAAAATACCTCCTATTAACTTCAACATATGGTCTCAGTTGCATCTTAATTGGGCTAGAGGCATCTCTAATAATCAGATCATAACACAAATGTATATTAATGTGATATTAAATCAACTATTTAGTTAGAATATATAAATCAGCTTAGAGTTTTATTGCAGTTTTTTATTTCCACTTATGGGTTACCACATAAATATCTACAAAATGAATTTCTGCCAACATGAGATGAAGCTATATCTCACTAAATAAAATCAGTGCTAAAATATTCCTCTGGATTCATTGCAGCCTCTCAGCATAGAGCAACAGAGATGCTTTCTTCTTAACCAGATTATAGAAAACTTATGAAGCTATATCAATGATGTCAAGTGCATTAGACATTTTACTAGAGATGTTGTACTTAGAGATGCTGGAAATAACTAGATTTACTACAGTAGTGAGGTGTATCAGGAAATACATTACATATGAATGTGTATAAAATATGCTCTTGTTAGTCCTGGCTAAGAACACGCTAATATGTGTCACCCAATAGTCTATTATATTAATATGTTTTAAAATAAGTAAGTGATATTACCTAATGTAATTCAAGATAGGAGGATTTGAAGTATTTGCTAGTGTTTACTAAAAAGAACTTTGAAATAAAAAAAAGTATTATAACCTGACATTTGATGAATATGCCATCACAGAGAGAAAAAGTGCTATGTTCCTGATTCACACTCCCTCAATAATACTCAATAAGTATTTTGACTTCTAAGCCCAACTCTCTAGTAAATAATGGTTTGAAATACTTAAATTTTCAAGAAAAACAGGCAGTAAATCCAGCTTATTGCCGAAGCTGGATCAGTTTGTCTGTGTCAAACAACTTCCAATCTGCATAGCTATCTAACAAGCAACAACTTTACCAGACTCAAAAAGAGAAAAACTCACTTCTTATGCTTTATGTCAGGACTAATACTGTTTTGACCAGAGGCAATGTAAAAAATTCTCTTAGCATTTAATAAAAATGGGTTAGTAATGTGGGTGACAGGCTTTTTATAACTTGCAAGTCTGTGAACTATTGGGTTATGTAAACTAGTAATTTAATTTAGAATTTGATTTTTACATCATTTTATTGAATGCTGAAGTTATTCATAAAAGCTGGTTCTGTGCTCTTCTAGGGCAGTGTTACTTCACCGTTTGTACTAAATCACTGTGTGGCACTCGTTCTGAGGTGTTAGCTCTGATCAATACTTTTGTCAGATCCTACCCTATGTATATTTGGGACTGTCTAAGTTAGATTCTTTCCAAGGAGATGAGGTTTTAGCCTACATACAGATCTGACTGTAGCTTTCAGGTTTACCTCTGGGTGCCTAGAAAAGAGCATGTTATTGCAACTCTTTTCATTGTAAAAAAAATGTTAAGCAATGGCAGCAGTGAAATGAAACTGTTGCTAGATGCTGGCTTTTCTCTGAAACCAGCTTACCAGCAAAATGAATGATTTAAGGCAGTGAAGAAGATTGATGATCTAGCATTTCATCATTTTAGGCTTTCTTTACACTGTGAGAAGTCTGTAAAAGTCTCACTTTTAATCTCAACTGTGCCTTAGGAGTGTTAGAGTTTAATTTATATTGCAAGATAAGATCCTGAGTCTTAGTCCTCCTCCTTCCACAAGAGTTTTAAAAAAAACAGAAATTCACCTGATCAGCAGAGAACATTAGTCTTCCACAAGTTCACACGTGATCTAACTGTCTTTCTAATAAGAGAGACAAGCTGAAATATCCTTATCACTGTATAGGCCTCCCCTGAAAATTTCCCCACTTTCCTGTTGCAGCTCCTATATACCCAAGGTTACAGAAAGTCACATGAATTTGGTCCTCGCTTCATGAAATGGTCAAATGATTGTTGGAGAAATAAAAATCATTTCTCTAACACTTTATGTTCTGTACTGCCTTGTGGGTGTCTGAGAACACAGGTGCAACCTTAACCTAGCTGAGTTTTCAAATGGGGTAAAAGTCTCAGAACAAGCAGATTCTTGTGGGTTACTTTGTTGTTTGCCTCAGATCTTGCTATACACCTTCTCTTTGAGAAGGAGAGATGGCCATGTCTGCAGTGCCATTTTGGATGGAGAGAAGTGTCTAGATAAGGTTTTGAGCTCTCACCTGGCTCTTGCTTTGACAGCAGCAGGCACCAAGAACATACAGTAGTAAATAGAGACTATATTCTACAGAGGCAGAAGCCAGATGGAAAAAACAATATGTGAAAATATTAAATTACTGAAATCCAGGGATCATAGAAGCTGTTAAAATACTCTAGCAAAACAAAAACCCTCTCTTTGCACTCAAGGCATTAATTTTTAGCTTTCCTAGAGCAAACAAGATTTTTAAGACATGTAGTACCTATTGTTACACATGTACAACCTTTTTTTACCTCAGTGGTATAAAATGCTACGACAGAACTTTTGTGTGTCTTTAAAGAACCACAGAGCAAACCTGTACATCTAATAATGCATCTGTTGCTTGAGTATTTCTGAGAAACAAAAGGTTTAGTGTAGGAATGTTTGTGCTCCTACTTTTACATTGCAAGATGAAATGCACAGGTATAAATAATACAATGCCCTCATTTTGCATAACCTATTTATAATTGCTGTAACCACAAGTTCTTGCAGCACAGAAATATCCTTTGCTCCCAGTGTGAACTGCTGCATACTGCAGTCAGCATCACAGTGCATTGTGGAAAGCCACTCATTGAAATGCAAATCATGTCTTAAGCTAACTTCCTTGCATGTCATCTCATCTCTGGTGTGACTCCATAAAAACACAATACAGGACAGAAGGAGGACTTGTTTCTTCCCTGCAGGAAGGATGCCACAAATGCAGTGTGTAGTTTCACAGCTCTCAGCTTTGCTGTCCTCTAAAAAGCATTCTGAAACAGCTGACAATAAAATATTTTTCAATATTACAAGTAAGTTGATTTAATTTTATGTGCCATTTGAATAGACTACTTGTCTCAAGTGAAATAACTATTTACAGACTACTACAGTTCAATATTATTATTATTAATATTATTAATAATAATATTAATAATGTAGCATTACTATTATTAATTAATATTAATAATATTTTAACAACTTTTAGTTAGATTTGCAGAGAAAGGCACATTCTGTGCACTATTCTGAATATGAATTTGATTTTTACATCATTTTATTATGCATTTGGAATGTTCAGCTAGATCAAAACCCACTATTCTCTGTATCAAAGTCAATATTTAAATAAAATTTGCTGTTGTAGACCCTGTTCATTGCTAGAAGTATAACAAAGATGTTTACTCAGATGGTTAGCGTGTACAAAAATCCATTTTATCCAAGGACTACATGAGAAGACATAATAGGCCAGAGAGACATAAACTGCAAGTAACTTAGTTATCTTCAAAACATTTTAAATACACACTTAAACCAAAAGTTTGTGACATGTAACTGAGTTCACTGTAATTGTCTAGAAAAAGTATTTGTTTTGTTTCTTGATTGTATGACCTTTTAGCATACACTTATTTTTGACACAGAAGGAATTACATGACTGCACAGAATACACCTCCAGAATGATACATAAATTACACAGAAGACTAGAATACGGTACATGCATGATAGCAGAGAATTAGAGTGAAGGCACATGTTGTGCCAGTTTCAATAAGGAAAAGAACTCTCCTGTAAACTATAGGGGAGTTTTAAGTCTAATATTTGTACCAGAGAATGTTTTAGCACCTTTTTTCAAAGAGATGAACTGCTTAGCTTTTAAAGCACACATTGCAGGAGTGTGATAACCCAAAGGAGTTTGAGGACAGTGCATCTGATCAGAGAAATTCTTTGACTGGATAAATCAAAATTGCAGGCAATTTAATTGATTCTCTTTGTACAATTTAATGGTTATTGTTGCTGAGGAACAGGGATGGAAGTGTTTCTCTCCAGAAGCCCTTTGTGTGTGCCTCTCAGGGACTGCCATTAGCAGGAATGACCAAACTGCTGTTGCCTGGCTTTCAAAGCAGACACTTAATGTACACCACACAACTTTGCCCAGTGCTGCTTGTATTGCACTGATTTAGCTGTGCGAAAAAAAAAAATCTCAGCATTGATGTGCTCTGTGTGAAGAAATTGAGATAGAATGACAAGATGTAATTCCCAAGTGCCAGTGACCACTGGGTGACTTGACAAGGCATGAATATAACCAGAAGAAACTTTCTGACTACATCTATTTTAGTTGTCTTTACCTTGCTCATGATTCTGCAGTAATTTATATTTCCGTCAATAATCCTCCAGTGAAACATAAGCATTTTGAACAAATTTAGTTCCTTAATTTTTCCTGCATCCAAGATCCTTGTTTCTTCTTTCTGCACCTCACTTGTTGGCCAGTATTATTTGCTCAGTAGAGTCATCCTTGATTCTTCTCAACAGGAAAAAAAAATCACTCCAACAGGGAGATAAATCAAAATGTCCAAACTGTGATATGCAGTTGTGATGTGCCTACTCTGCTTTTGTTAGATATAAGTCCATAAACATCTCCACTGATATCACTACTTATGGGTTTGCAGAACTACAGACTTTAGCTAGGGGTGAGACAAAGCAAATGGCAGGAATTTTCCTTTTAGATGTTCTCTGTGGACAGCAAACATGAAGACAGGTATTCATGGCAGCTGAGTAAAAGCTTTTGTATGAATCAGTCCCTGTTTAGTTTTCGTATACAACATTGCCTGATCTCACAGGAAATATCCCCAAGGGCATTTTAGCTTCAGCACAGGATTAAGAGCACTGAATATGTGTACCTCTCTAAAGGAAGCCTGCAGTAATCATGTCAGTCCTAGGGTTTGAGAAGTGGAAGCATTGATCCTACATTTAATTCTCTATTTGCCACAGATGCTTGATGACCAGAGCTGTGATTGTCTAGATGCAGAGTTGTGGTTGTCTAGATGTCTATGTCTATGGAGAAAATTTTTTGTCCTTTATTTCTTCTTAGTATTCTCTTTTGGTATATTGAAAGTGATGTTGGCATAAAAAGCAGCATTTCCTGTAAGGTTTCAATCCTTACATTGTTGTTCTTGTTGTGTCCTTACACCATGCTTTCCATCTAGCATTTTTTTCTGAATAAAGACTATTTCTGCAAAAGAACGTTGAAGAAAAATGAAACCTTCATTAAACACCCACAGTGGCTACATTTCAAGGATGAGGATAGCAAGTATTTCTTCAAAAAGATCATCAAGGTTCTTTAATATCCCAGTGTAGCAGGTGAATCTTTCTCATGACATACATTAGCTTCAAAAGAAAGTGTTTTTCTGAACTTGGAGCCGAAAAGCAATTTTTGTGTCATGTTGCTTAATACATCAATAGTATTTAACTGTTCACTCTCAGTTTACTCATTCATTCCTTTACTGTTAATTACATTGAATACACTGTCACAAACTATATACTAAATTTAAATTTAAATACTAAATACTAAATTTCCATGATTTTTTCTCTTACAGTTAAGAGAATTACAAGGTAGTTAACTGAATCAGATCATTGACCAAAAAAAAGAGCAAAATTAACTAGTCAGACCAAACTTAATCAAGTTGTGGGATAAGAATCTTCCTAAAACTGCTAGATTTTGGCAAATCAAGATCTCCGTGTAGTTTTCTGTGTTGGCCCTTCTTCACTGGGCCCAAAAAGTCTCTGCTCCATGGCCACGCTTATGCTGCCACTCTTAGCAGTTCCACATCTCTCTACACAGTAACTTTCACTCATGAGTAGCTCAACAAAACATGAAACCAAAATGTGGTTTCTTAGAGATGCTTTAAGTTTTAGCTTTCATGTTTTTCTGTTTGCAGTTCTGAACCTCATATTAAGTGTCAGTCAGCTCTCATCACAGAGCAGGGAGACAAAGCAAATCCATTTCCTGCTGAAGACCAAGGACAACTTTCAGGCCCAAAAGCACAAACAAGGGTGGCTGAAGGGAGGAACAAGAAGGATGAGACTTCATAACCCAAAGCTGTAACTGGACAATTAAACTCCAAAATGCAAACGAACCAAAACTTATAAAAGGGTGAGACCTTGTGACTTTCCATTTTGTGACCATTTGGGGTCCACCTTGGGTGTAGCACTGGTCAAGCCCTTGTCCTGCCCAAGGTATATCTTAAAGGCCTTTCAATAAATATCTGCTTTATTCCTGAGCTCTTCTCAGTCTCTGCTCCAGGTCAGCCTTACCTTCATTAGTATCTCCACTGAATTTTGCAAAGCTTGAAATAATTTTCATTTGGCATTGTAAGCAAAAATGCAATTATTTTTCTGGAAAAAAAAAAAGAAAAAGAAAAAGAAATATATACCTGTTTCTTCTGCTTTTCTCCACTACTAAAGGAATTAATGTCCAACATTTCCCACAATCCACATTTGGGTGTATTTAAGTGTTTGTCAGGGAGGAAAAGTTTTTCCATGCCCACCCTTTTTGATAGCTCAAAAGCAAAGCACAGAAGAACCTCTGTAAATAACTGTGCTGCATGCTCTCACAGCACCCCTGGCAGAAGCTGATCAGGTCACTTACCAATTCTATAGCACTTTGCTTTTCCCTCTCAGCTGTGATAAAGGGGGATGCAGACTTGCAGCTGGAAGAAGTGCAGTCTATTGTTGTAATTATTTTAATTACGACAAAAGCAGGTACTTATACTTGTGAGACAATTTAGAAATGTTACACAATAAAAGTTATAGTGATGTATATTTCTTCCCAGCATTTTCAGATGTGATTGTGAAAGACAGAAGCCAATAGTCTAATGACCCAGTTCAATGATTCTAATGTATGATACCCTAAGAAGGCCAACTTTGGAAATTAGCAAACATCTGATTTAAATTTCATTAACCATGATATTCTGCATAGTCAAAATATATAATTTGATGTAAAAAGGAAAATAGGAAAAAAAATCTTAAGCATTTTATGCAGGGGAGAAAAAAGCAAGCATTTCTTTGATGATGGATATTTTGGAGGTGCGTTTTAATGGAAAGAGAGTTAAACCACAGAACAGCCCATCAAATTTATGAATAATGTAGCTACTCAGCCCCCAGTTCTCAGCTAGCTGAAGAGAGAAAGGTTTTTCCCTGGCATCACAAATATATCTGGAATTTGTTGTTAAGTCTAGATCCATTCATAGGTGGGACTGCGAGTTCACAATGTTGCACTAAGGACTCTGCATTCACTGAGAGGAGAGAGAAGTAGCTAAAGGAAACTAAAAGGTTAGCTAGGCAAGTCAGAGTAAGATACAGACCCTTAAAAAAAAGCAGTGCTGTTTTGATGTGGAGAGATTTTACTGTAGTAGCCATCCAATATCCTTGTCTTTTCACTTTTTCAGTATTATCAGAGACTTACTTTAATAAACTATATGCTTTCTTAATGTGATGCATTAAGGGGTCTCTAATCTGTGTCTGTTTTAAGGGGGAAGACTTAAACACAGTCAATTGCTCACTGTGCTTCTTAATTAAATATTTTATTCTGCTCCAAAGGTTTTTCTGGGCCACTGCTAAGGGCAGACAAATTCTCTAAACAGGAAAAGATCTTTTACCTTCTGTCCTTACTCAGCTGACCTGTTCTATTGTTCAGGCCCATTAAACCTGTTTGACTGTTTCCATTAAGAAACAAAATGGGATCTGGAGCCGGCTTTTCCTCAAGTGCTTCAAATTAAATTCCACCTCCACCACCACCACCCCCACCCCATTTTCGACTAGCTTCATGTATAGACAAGCATCTAAATAATGAAAATTTTTGGTACTGTATGATTACTGTAAAATCGGCTTCTGATGCTGCTTCAGAATCTGGGAAAACATCTATTTTGGCCGTTCAATTAGCTTAAAAGGTAGCTGAACAAAAAGCTGTCTTTTTGTAAAGAAAAGCAGCACCTAATTTTTCTGGTCATTGTAACTAGTTTAACTGTAATTGCACTAGAAGCTACAAATTTAAAATATTTTTTGGTCGGATTCTAAGACTCTTTCTTGTTTTGCAATAAAAAGTCAAGCAACAAAATAAATTAACATTGCAAGTTCACTGCCTGGATCCACAACTACATATTGTTTACAGTGTTTTTCTGTACATCTCAGAGGGTTCTGGAGGTTTTTTGATTTTCAAAAAAATCTCCATTTTGGACAAGCTTTATACCACAAAACATTCAATATGCTGATAGAACATGCATCTTGATAATATAACATGATAATTTAAAAAAGAAAAAAAAAACACCAAAAAACAAACAGTTGAGATTTTAAAGTGTAGAATACCCAAGGGATAGCACACTAAATTTTCATGGATCCTTAATGCAAGGATGGATTTTCGTAGTAGAAGAATCTCTGTCAGCAATGACACTGTCTCTGGTGTTTATATTTTATAATATTTTTCTCTTGCCTACTGTGTTATCTAAATCCAGAAAACTCCTGCACACTTTTTCTTGGCTGTATTTCCTTATTCAGTGCCAGTCCACATTCTGAGCTATGTTTTACCATGAACACATTAAAAATGGAGGCACAGAGACCCCACATTTTGCATCACGGTCCTGTATTCCTTTGGATTGTCTTGCTTGACAACACCTTGATGTTTCTGAACCTCTTTTTGTAATGTTGAAGCAGGAAACAGTCATTAAGCTGTGACCAATTAAAATTCCCATGGAGAAAAAGTAGCACCTTAGGATGAAAGAGATGATAAAACTCTCTGAACTCCTTCCAAATTATCTAAGGCCATGAATACATATATTGGAAAGGGCGTGTCCTCCTTATTTTATATTCCTCTTTTACTCAGAAGACTGACTCCACAGGAATAAACAAAATTAAGCCAGAGATTTGAAAGCAACTTCAAAGGAGTTCAGCACCTAATTCTATTGATGGCTCTTTTGAAGATGCAGACCTTCACCTCCTGAGTAATCAACATCTTTTAGAATGCCCTATTATTGCACAGGCACTGAAAGCTCAAAATTAAAAAACTTGTCAATTGAATGGTTGGAATTATTTTTCATTCCCAAACTTTGGGATATGCTGTAAAAAGAGGCTCACTGATTAAGTGTATTCTTATAACTAGTGCCACAAAACAAAGGGTTTCACTATGTCAACATAAGAGTCTAAGGTTACTAAAGGACACAAAGCACAGAAACCTGGTTAGTAGGAGTGAAAAATTAAGATTGCATACCTAATTTAAAAGTAGAAAAGCTTGGTCTGTTTTGACTTAGTTTCTAAATCCAGATATATATCCCAGCAAGAGCACAAATAAATAAAGCAGCTGAACCTCTTAAGGGAGGTCTGACAGTGCTCATGGTTTAATTTGCAGGCAGGTGAGTGGAACTTTTCTCATTCTGGAGACCAACATTTATATTTCTCTTTAGCTACCTTCTTAGTGACATATTTTTCTTTTCCCACCTTGTATACCCAAACGTAGTGTAACTATATGAACATATTGAGCTTTGAGGGTCTGAAGGTACATTACATATGTTTTTATGATGATTCGAGCCATACCTACATCAAAATCTTGGTTAGGAGCTGAAGGAGTGCCTGAAATACAAGCAGTCCAATTCCTCTGTTTCTTTTAGGGTGCTCTCCAGAAACTAATGCATGTTATGAATTTGTATACTACTTACAAGAAGCCCTGTGAAACATGCAAATTTCACATTCTCTGGTCCCTCTGATAGACTCCATGGCACTGGACCAGGAGGGTACAGGTGTGATAGAGCCTCAAGGTTTTCAGAAACCCCAACAAGATTCTCAAGATCTGAAAATTACCCCTGCACACAGATTTCTGTCAAAATGTACAATTAGGCCCTGCATTGTGACGCTAGATCTGATAGGTTTGATCACAAAAGTCTCTTCTGCACTGTATTTCATGCCCTCCAGGTGCAAAAAGTGTAAAAACTCAGGACATTGGTGCATCTGTCTGTGTCACCAGCAGTTTGCTAGGCTCTGTTTCTCAGAAATTGGCAAGCGTCACCTGTGCAGGAGGTTGTTTCTGCAAAGTGTCTTTCCCTCTCTTAGGTGAATCTTCCTACAGAATGTGAAGTTCAACTTCCCCTCAGCAACCTGATAGTATCCTGCCTGTGTTTCCTTCTCCTTGACTAAGGTTTTTATCAACTTCAAATGCTCCATAGTTGTGGCATCTTAACAACACTGATATTTGTTTTTGATGCATCACATACCAACAACCCTCTTTCAATCAGACTCTCACTCTTCATAATGCTATCTTTTGTGTTTCTGCTAAACCCAAATTATTCCTCTTTGCCATGATAGACTAGGACAGGCACAGTATTTTTAAAAGGTTCTGTCTGTGTGTTGAGATTTCAGTGCTACCCCAGTGCCTGACTGACTCCAGGGCTGTTCCTTCTCCTCTTTAAGTGTGCCAGTGGGGAAACTGGGAATGCTTGTGTCACTGCACATTATATAAAAGGAAGAAAAAATCCTCTTTTCCCATAAAGTAATCCAGCAATCCTGACCTTGCCTAACAATCTATGGCTGTTACCTGTTTTGTCAAGCAGCAGGTGATCACTTTCTAGGACATCAACCTGAACCACTATTAAAGCCAAGATTTTTTCAGTAAGCCAGAAAAAAAGCCAGATATTCTTACTATGCTATGTACAGAAAAGACAATGTGGCCATGTTTGTTCTTCAGTTGGGTGATTTACAGTCTAAAATGTAGATGGGCAATGATATAACAAAAAGCTATTTTAGAACCTGTTCAGTTACTTGGAAAAGCACTTTAAAACACAGAAGCACAGAGACCCATCAGAAAGGAGGGGCTTCTTTTTCAGTTCCTTCATTCTTTTTCTCCTCTAAAATGAAAATATATCATCCAAAATCTATATAATGCTTCTGCTTTTCCATAGGAATTGCACAAAACACAAGGAAATTAAAAATCTGGCGTTTAAAACAGATTATATCCATTCAGGTTTCCAGTGTCAAAGTGTTTTTAGTATTATCATCAGTAGCCACTTTAACTTATGTCTTTAACCACTTAGATCTGTTTAAGGATTTTACTGGCTTACCTGATTACAACTTTTCATCAAAAATGTGAGAAAAAGATTTGAATTATAACCATGCCTGAAATTAATTTTTCTCATTTACTTCAGTGATAGTAAAAAATATTGAAAAGAACCTCACTTCTCAAAAAGTTAACTTTTTGTGGAAGCTCTTTTTCTTCCTATTATTTGTCATATCCTCAGGAACTATCCATAATATCTTCTGACATAAGATATGAAAACCATGCAAAACTAAATGGACAATTTTATTGGGATTTAATAATTATGGAATGTCTTTGGAATATCACTTGGTAAACACAAATATAAAATAAACCAAAGGTCTGTGTGGATTTACTCAAAGCTCCACATTAATATAGAGAGCAAAATAATAATTGAACGAAAAACTTGATTATTAGCCTGCAGTACTCCTACTGTGTCTTTGAAATACCAGTCAGCTACTGCAATTTATTATGTACAAATATTGGAAGCTTACTGCCTATATTTAAAATTTTATTATGTCTTAAGAGTCATTTAAATATCCCCAAATTATAATTTCTCCCAGCATGGCATTTTTGAGCTGTTCCTAAAGGGAGTATTTACAGTCTGTTCAATCCATTCAAGCATTGAAGGATCATCTGAGATGGAAATAACAGGGAAATTCTTGTTCTCATATGTATTTCTATCTGCAAATATAGTTGGCCGAGACTCAAAGAGGTTTAAGTCCTGACTTTGCACTGTGATCTGTTATCAGAGATACTTGGAGCACCACAGATTTCTCCAGATGAACTCACAGCCATGGGTTACAATGAAAGACGAGTCTTGCTTTGTCAGCCACAACGTATACGTCTTCTGTAAAAAATACAGAATACAAAATCTGAAGGCTAACCAATTTATAGGCTGGATGTGTTGCCATTTTGTAGATTTGTCAACATTGGTTTTATCCTCTTTTCTTCTCTTTCTCTCTTCCCTCTCAGCCACTCTGCCAACATAAGAGAGTTCTGAAAATGTTACAAAATAAAAGAAAGTTTGTGTGAGGTCAGAAAAAATATTTTTCCACTTCCCCCTTCCCTCCTTTTCCTTGTTTTTTCAGCGTTAAGGACATTTAGTAATCTTTCAACAACACAGAAAAAGGACTTATGCACATATATTTTTAAAATTTTGATTTTCAACTGTCTGAAAGTCTTCACACTAGCAGATTAGCCTAAACCAATTTTTCTGCATGCCATTAATTTTAAAATATTGTTATTATCTAAGAAGATAACTCTGACAAGATATTTTTAAAGGGCTACTATCTGATGATAAAACTTTCCCTGATTTTCTCCTGATGAGACTGCACAAACCAGCAATAGGTTATATTCCAGAGCACACAAGCTCAGGTGTGGGTATGGGGCCAGAGCCTGGGAAACTGGGAGCTGCACCACTTTAGCACTGGGAGTGCTAAAGGGGAAAAATGAGGATTAGCTCTAGTGGCCAAGTCCTCACAGGGAAAACTGGTCACCTATGTCAGGCAAGTGCTTGGAATTTTGCCCCATGACAACAACACCAATTTGAAATTCTCGAACTAGATGGAGTCTGGTCTCCAAATCCTCGCATACTAGTTCAGTATTTTTGCAACTTTCGTTTCTTCCAGTTGAGTTATGCTGGCACAAAAACAAAGTAAAGCATTACCTGATCTGTTGCCTGTCCTGCTGTCCATCTTCTGGGCTATGTAAGGTTGTAAGGACTTCTGAGCAAGCTGGCAGAGTGTCCTCCTCTGTAATATTAATATTTAATATTTGTAAAACAATATTAAAAGGAAAGGGGAGGCAGAAAGAGCGAGATAAATGAACTGGATAAACAGAAGTTTTAAAGGAGCTTCCCTGACTGATTACCTTCTCCCTTCCTGAAGCATTACACAAAATTATTTCTATTAATTTTTAAATCTTAGTTTTATCAGTGCCAGAGCAACCTGAATTTTAGATGGGAAAAATCATTGTATGTATAATTTTATTTTTGGTCAGACATTCCAGGTTTCCATTAAGATGAAAAATGGCACAGAACTGAATTTCAGTACTGTAGAAGTGTGTATGAAAATAACAGACTCTGGAAAACTAGAGTTAAAGAGACTTGTAAGAATCAACATGAAATATTTTCAACAGGAGGTTTGTAGTGACACATACCAAAAAAATTGCTTAATAAATCAGAAGACAATTTAGCTTTTTTAAAAGCAACATTGCTATCCATTCCTGAAAATCATCTCTTTTGGCAAGAGTATCTCAATCTGATATTGACTTGAAAACCTCTTCAAATAGAGGTTTTCTGCTTGAGCTTGATTTCTAAATAGGCTAATTCTCTTTGGAGAAATTTGCATATATTAGAATGAAGACATTTGTGCTCTGGAAAAAAATGACTGGTGGTTTTTCTCTCTTGTTCCTCAAAATTCAAGACTTCTTCTAGGGTAAAAAAGAGACATAACAATATTTGATTACAAATCCATTTCTAGCTGACTACTACCTTCACCCTTTTTAATCATGTCATAATTGGCTTACTGTCACCATCCAGGCAATGTTTTAACTTGTTGCCTTAGTAATAATGTGAGCTACTCTTCAAACCATCCAGCTAGTCCATTCCCTTCCATGTGAGCCCAAAGCAAATTTTAGCTGTGTTTCTGAAGGTTAAAAGTGCACCTGCCTTGCTGGCTATCTGAAATTCATGCTGGCATGTGCATGCCAAAGAGTTTCTCTCCATGTCCCCAGGACCAGCGAGCAAAGTGCCAGGAACAGAGCACAGCAGCCCCTGGATCCAGGAAGATGTCCGATCATTTCAGACTCCACATGGAATTACCCACTGCAATGACAGAGCAGAAGCAGACAACCAGCTCAAGCAGAGTGACAGATAAGACAGCTCCTCTCTGTGCTGTGTGGCTACAGCAGGCAGGAAAGGCACCCAGACCAAATTTGCTGGTACTCCTCTACATCTACCTTGATGGAGAGAAGAAATGGGAATGGGGCTCTGAGGCCAACCTCAGCACTGTAGGAGGGAGAAGAAGGCCTGAGAGGGCAGGATTGTTGCAAATGAGGAATAGATGAGGTAGATTTGGGAGTGCAGCAGTACCAAAATCACTGTGCTTTCTTACTTGAGATGATTGTCCAGACAAAATATTGTTTCCCGTATCCACCATTAGGGTGGCATATCCACCATCAGGGTGGATATTAGGGTATTAGGGTAGATATAACAAAGTTAGTTAAAACTTAAGTAGTGATCAGTAACGTGGCTGATGACAGCCTCTGAGACTTTCTGAGTACTGAAGTTGACAATACTCAGCTGCTCCAATAGGCATCAGGAATAATGGGACTCTTGAAGTTCTCTCTGTATAGAGATGGATTGATGTACCCAGAGGTAACCAGGCTGGACCAAATCTACTTATTACATGCCTAAATAATTACATAAACAATATTTTGTATGTAGGTCTTTGTATGATGAAGATAATAGTTAAAAGACATATTGATATATGTCCTACAAACCTGTGTACACAGCAAGAAAGACTAAATACTAGAAAGCAATTAGAAAATTAAAATGCTCTAACAAAATATGAATTCCATAATATTTCCATTTATCTTTCTGTTTAAGAACAGTGTTCCTATGTTCAATCTTTTATTTTTATATTAAGGGTAGAAACTTTTTCCACTGAAATCTATGACTCACGTTCAACTGCACAACTGAGGGACCTGAGGTTTAAAGTGAGAGATTCAGTCTTCACAAGGCACAGGATAACACTGGGCAGTTAAGAAAGTTCAAGATAGCTCAGACTTTATGATACAAACATGTAAAAAGCATGATATTTTACTAGCATGTCTTTCTTGATTTTCAGCTTAGACTTTTCCTTTCTGCATAAAATTTCAAAATATTTTAATATTTTCCAGCACATGTTTCATTCTACTGCATTAACAACACAGCTCAAGTTGTGATTCTGCCAATATCCTGTCATGTTCACACAGCAATTCAAAAATAGCACTAACTGTCCTTAACCTGAGTTGTCTTTTTTAATGTTTCTTGGTCAGACAAATGGCAGGAACAGCTCTTGAAATCTGTACTGTGAAAAATCTCAGACAGCATTAACAAAATATTAAATTTAAGCCCTACAAATATCCATTTAAAAAATGAGAATGTTCCATCTTTCTCAGCATTTATGGAGTATGAATCACCCTGACATTCAAGTACATTTCATTATGTCTGGAAGGATTTTGCACGAATTCCTATGAGATTTGGCAAAGTGCTGGCATATTTAGAACTCCTTGATATGTTGAATATTAATTATATTAATTATGCTGCATTTCTCTTCATGATGTATCCCCATGTATTTTTCTTCAAATAATACATCTATGGCCCTTCAAATAATGTAATAGCTCAGTTGGTTAGAGCATGGTGGTAATAATGCCATGGTGGTGGGTCTGAGCCATATGTGCACCATTCATTTAAGAGCTGGACTTGATGATCCTTATGGGTCCTGTCCAATACAGAGTATTTTGTGATTCTGTGATTAAATCAGAAGTTTACTAGTCCTTGTACAACAAATCACATTAAAAAGCAACAACTGAAATAATTTTGTGTGTTTCTGGGTAAAGATCTGATTTAGAATAATGTATTTTCCAAGAAGTTAGTATTCTTGTTGAAAGAGCTGTGAAGAGTTTCTCACCACTGATTGCACAAGGAAAGAAATGCCTGGAGAGGCACTGTTGCTTCTCATTTTGACTGTCAAATGGTCTCTGACTTTCTATTATTAAACACATATAAGGAAAGTTGGGAATGGGCTTCACTAGGTGCAAACTTCTTATGCTGTTATTCATGGAGTTTTCTGTTTCCCCCAGTCATTACCATTCTAGATCTTTTTAGTGAAAAAGAAAAAAAAATATTGTGAGATGGAAACTATTTAGAAAAACTAGGAAAACCTGAAAGGAACTTACTTAAGGAATTCAATCTTTTTTCTAAATAGTGATTTTTACAGGTGCCCCACCTCTAGTGGAATGAAGTTTGGATGTTAATGAATGCAAATAGCTTAGCAGGTGTTTGAGTTCGTCTTTTAAACTCCATCACTGATGAGGGTTTATTTGGTTCTTAATGACATATTTATATGCTTTCAGAGGCAAAAAGTATTTGACAATACACCTGCTGATGCTGGTGCCACTTTGAGCTGATTTGATTGCTGTGTACATGGGTTAGCATTGACAGTGCATTACGTGGCTCCACCTCACTTTCACAGGCTTAATAGTACTCTCAGTGCTTTTGTTGGAGTCCGTGAAATGCACCAGAAATCCACAGTTCTTGAAACAAGAGCCTTTCCATCGGTTTCAGTAGGCTTTGAGTTAGGTTCAAAGGTTGGCATTTGCCATCCAGAAGCAGCAGCAGAAGTTTGCATACTAGGGAGGATTTGCCACATTATCTGTGCAAGGTCAATTCTGCAAGACAAGAAGCAAGAGCTCTGGTGAGAGCTCCTCACTGTCCCTGCACAGATGGGACAATGATGCAAGTCACAAAGGTTTAATTTTGATTGAAGTGTTACTCTTTGCATGGGAGTTACAGAAATGGAAAATGTTGCTTAGGATAACTGCCTGTTTTATTGTTACAAGCTGTTTGAAGACTAATCATGGTTTTCTGACGTCAGTGTTCCCTGTTGGGTAACCCATGGTAAATATCTAGAAACATAAAAACTCAAAGGAAGGAATTTTTACTATGGAATGTGCACACAGGAAGGCAGCACAGACACTGAACTACTAAACCAGTAATCCTACAAATGGGGAGAAACTGAATGCACTGGGGAAAACCAAGGAGGTGGGAAAAGCCAGGATAGAAAGGTTACAAAGGGGAAAGGACTCTTTGGAGTTAGTATTCCCAAAGAAATGGAAATGCAGGAAAAGAGAATCCTCTTTATATTTTTCATTAGGATTCCCTTTATCTTGCAAGCCACATCTGTCACTTGGTCTAAGAGGAAAACCAAGAGTCTCTCAGAGTGAGAACACACTCAAAAGAGAAGTTTTGGCCATATGTACAAAAAGCTATATGCTACTTCCTTGTACTGGGGACCTTAGTCAAAATGTGATACCTAAGCCAAGTGTGCTTCAAAAGTTTTGTTCCTTTAGGGACAGAAATTCTTAGAAAAGAGCACAGAACCATTTTTCATTATCATGGTTGTAAAATCATTATTTATAATTTATTGGGCTATATATCTTTACCCTTATTTTGTCCTGAGTACTAATTAATAAAGTTACTTGCCTGACAATGAGCATCAATAACTCAGGGGCAGACATTGAAATAAAACAGCTATATGTGAAAGAGTCTGACAAGATATCATTTCACTATAAACCATATGACGGGAAGTATGAAAAGTCTAGAAATCTTTGTTTGCATTGTTTATATTGCTGTATTGGATCTGTTTTCCTAAAGGATGTAATGTGTATAAAATAACACTTTTGGTTTAATTTTCCTATTTACTGCAATTTTTTCTGTTAAAATTATGCCTTTTGTGATTCATGATTTTTTTTTTTTTTAAAGTAGACCTCTTCTCTGAATTCTCCTACAGAGCTGCAATGGCCCTGCAACACAGAACACAGTAATTAGATAGTTTTATTAGCAGAATATAGAACAATTATTTTTGTTATACAACCTAGCTAGTTGCAGTGAAGACAATGATGACTGAGACTATGATTATCAAGTTACAGCTCAGAGGTGATTCCTAACAAAGACATTTGGAGATGTAAAAAGAACATCTTGAGCTGCAGAAAAGAGAAGTGGGGAAGAGAAGGACTGAGAAGAAGGTATCTGGAGATAAAATGCATAGTTCTTCTGGTCAGTAAACAGCCTTCAGGTTGTGTGGAATAAAAAAATGTATCATACATCCTTGTGAAACTGCTCTGTCTTCCTACACTGTCTCTTCCTCTGCAGAAGCTGGTGCTGTTCATGAGCTCTCAGGGGTCAGTATACTCCACTGGCCAAGACAGCACAGCATCCCCCTTCTCTGCTCAGAAGTGTTTCAAGTTTGACTTCCCACTAGGTATTTTTCTAGTATACTAAACATAGGTAATGGATTGAAATTAAGGCAATCCAATTTCTTTCCACTTTATCTCTTTATTTGTTCTGATTTTTGCAAAAGAAAGTCGTGGGACAATGGCTATTGATCTGTGTGAGTCTTCTTGGTAACTGGAATGAGACAGCTGGTTACTCACAGCTGCTACAGCCCACTCTGATGACAGGCTCTGTTTTTTCCCCAGAGTGTATGCATGCAAAATATTCATCTGCTAGATTAATTTTACATTAAACTTACAGTCCCCATGAAGATAGTGAGCTTAATAACGTAGTGACACACTGAGAATACATCTGATGAAAATATGCCAAAGGAGAGACGTTTAACCCAATACCCTTCTAACCTGGAATGGTAAAGATTAAGATATTCAGCATGTCAGTATGAATATTGAACCCTGCCATGCCTTCTCTTGACCCTACCCTTTCCACTCTGTTGCCATGCACCTTACCCAAACAAACATGTAGAGACATCTTCAGCAAGAAACTCTGGACTGATCAGAAAGGATCTGTATCTCTCTACAAGAAACTTCATGAAACTTTAGAAGTTTTGAAACTCTGTTATTCAAACTATCACACTACTAGATTGTCCCTGACCCACTTAACCTGTGCCTAGTAGCATTTTCCCAAACAATCCCCAAGTCACAGGTTAGGAATCAGGAGGAATTACAACAATTTGCACTGAACTATTCTTCCCTGGCAGAAAAGAGGATTTAAAAATGTGGACATGGGCTCTCTGTGGCACATGGCCAGGGCCAGAGTTTGGTTTCAGACATACATTAATTCACAGATATTGTTCCAGCCAAAGAGGATGTTATGTTTTTCTGAATACAGATACAGGGGAAGGGCTGTTTCTGCGGCAAACTCACACTCCTGCTGATGGATTTTTCTGAGGTCTACCAAATAGTTTCTCTTTTTTGTACTTTCCATCTTAATCTTGTTGTTCCTCATTGACCTCTGTGCCGGGTGATACATTCTCTTTATTCCTCTTACTTCTACTGTCCTATTCAAGTTTTTTCTATATATTTTTCAAACTCATATCTCAAGGTTCCATGTTTGTCAAAAATCAGCCCTGATTTTTCTTGCCCATTTCTATCTTTACCCATTTATCTGCCTTCTATTCTTTCTAAGCTCCTTTATTATACTGCAAAATACAACAATTTACTCCCTTTCATCTGCTTTGGATGCCTTCCAATCTGACTTTCTGTGTTTTCACACTGACACCATTCTCACTTGTCTTGCTAATGACAAATACATTTCCAAAAACCTGCCACTTCTTTGTCTTCAACGTCTTCAAAGAACAATCCTTATAATCTCCATCATTATGGCCAAACATCTCATTCAGGCACTCATGCATGCTGCCTTGATTAGTAAAGGATTCTCCAATGTGCAGTCATTGCCCTCATCAGTCCACATAAATTACTGTTTTGGATTTCATCTTCATTGTCTGAATATTTGAATGTTAACTCACCTCATCAGCTTTGCTCACTGGCTTCCTGTCCAAAGACTTTTTGACCTTGAGAATATTCTCAGACTAAAGGGGCTCTTTGTGTCTTCTTCAGGCAGCCACCCTTTGTCTGTCTTACTTGTCTGCTTCCTCCTTCTGTCGTGTCTCTCTATTCTTTGTCTCATTGGCTTCCTCTACAAATTATGAGTGTTTTGATTCTATGGACAAATTCATTATCTCTCCCACACACACTGCATTCTAAAGACTTTCTTGGGGCCTGTAGTAAATTAAGATGAATATTTTCCTTCCTCTCTATCTTCAGTGGTTTTTTTTCTGTTCTGTCCTTAAACAAATTCTAATTACAGATTTTTATGCATAAATTTACTGAGTGCTATGCTGAGTGGTTTGGCATTCATCACCACACCACTATTTTTCACCATCACTGGAAAAATGCCACTCTTTGGTATCCAAATTAAAGTACTCATAATTTTTTTAAGTAGTCAAAGAATTTCTGATATACCTTTTGATTTAAATGACAAAAATGTATCTATTTTCACTATGGCACTTGGAAATAACACGCACAAAGCAGGTCTCTACAATACTTCATGAGTAAGTAAACTATGCTCAGCAAATGAGTAAGCAAGCCATGAGGTCAATAAGCAAAATAAGCACCAATACTATGTTGAATAACCAATCTCTATCTTTCTTATAGGGCCTATTTTTACCTTCTTGGTTATTTTCTTTTCTACCACGCCAGCATTAAAAAACCCCTGCTTTGCATAGAAGCTGAAGTAATACTGGAAATTACATGGAAAAACCTGGAACATTTCTGGCTGAAACTGATAAGTTGTCTGAACAGGAAACTAGTGGTTTTGAGGTTTTTTTAAATAACATGAATACACATCAGTGATCTTTAGTTTCAATAGATCTCAGAAAGTTTTATGTGGCACTGAGCAGACGTTGTATGAAATAACTCTTTACTATTGATGTGGCATAAAGACCTTTCTCCTTAGGCAGCAAGGAGGCACCAAAAAAACATGCAGACCTTTAAAATCAGTCCAAATACCATTAAGTTTATGATCTAGACCTAACTGCAATCTGAAATTGCCAGTAAGGAAAGAGATAGATATTTCTTTAGAAGGGCAACAAAGCAGGTGAGGGGTCTAGAGAGCAAGTCCTGTGAGGAGCAGCTGAGGGAGCTGGAGTTGTTTATCCATGAGAAAAGGAGGCTTGGGAATGACCTTATCACTCTACCACTGCCTGAAAGGAGACTGTAACCAGGTGAGGGTTGGTGTCTTCTCCCAGGAAATGCAGGACAGGATGAGAGAAAATGGCCTCAAGCTGCATCAGGCGAAGTTCAGGTTGAACATCAGAAAGAATATTTTTGCTGAAAGAGCTGTTAAGGACTGTAGTGGGCTACTCAAGGGGGTGTATTTGGTTTTTTTTTCCCTATGTTCTCCTTTCACTCTTCTTTTTGTTCTCTCTTTCTAGCTGCTGAATGTTTAAAGAAGAAAGCACTAGGATTTTTCCTCTATCCACAAATTTTTTTCACCGGTTAAGAACTAAGGACATGAATAGACAAAACCAGGATTTACAGCCAGTTCAGATGCTTGTATTAGTGACCAAACCAAGTTTTACACTACCAGAGCAATTTATCTTTGGCTGCAATCACAGGCAACAGCCAGATTTTCTGGGAAACCAGACAAAAAATACACATTTGGCTGTTTCACAACACCATAAGGCAGCCTTCTTTCCCACTCCTCAGGCAATCTTGCAAATGCCATAGTTTTCTGGACAGCAAGGAAGGCTATGAAAATCATTCTGAATTCAGATATAGTCTTGAGATCTTTATAAGTGAGTCTGCCTTCATTTCAGTCTTGGTGGGACAGCCCTCCCAGTGAAGACACTGCTGGAGAGTCTTTACTGAGCTAGGAAATGGACTGCACATGCTACTTGAACCCCTGGTAGAGATCAACTTTGTCTAAAACATTTCTTTTGTCTGAACACTTTTAAATATCCCAAACAAGTCATTTCTGAATTTAATTAGTCTTGTAGATTGCAGTGGGATTTCCCTTGTAGTTAATTTTTTTTTCTCTGATTTAAACTCAAATATTTCTTGTTTTAAATACTGTTCCTTTGTTTTGTGGAATGGTCCTCATATACACAGTCTCCTAAGCTGCCCAATGCTTTTGTTAGTGTTAAACACCTTTCTTCTTGCAAAAACCCATGAGTGTATGAGTCTAAGGAACTCAGACTAGTTGTATGCCAGACTGTATGACAGTCCCACCGTTTGTCCAGTACCCTTGGGCCTGTCATGTCCCTCATGAGCAGACAGGGGTTTGCTGGGACCAAAGTACCTGCAATCTTGGTGCTGCCAAGTGCCTGCCATTCCCAGTGCTGCAGTCAGGTTGCTCTCCTTCATCCTGGGGCCCCAGAGCCACATTACCTGCTGAAATCCTCCTGTAGAGCAAGGCAAGGATGAAGACAAAAGTGCAGAACTGCAGACTGCCCACATGCTCCGGACTCTACTTCTTCATGAAATAAAATTATTTAAAGAAATGGAAAACATCTTCAATTCCCCAGGGAGAGAGAGTATATGTCAAGTAGTCAGAGCCAGACCCTTGGATTTTGACAAATCCACAGCATCTCCCTCTTCCCTGCACAGACTCTGCTTGGGATCATGACCCACTGCAGTTTGGTCTGCTACAAAATTATTGTCCCTGTCCTTTAGATTTCTGTATGTCAGAGAGAGATTTCACAATTCTTCCCCTAACTACTTTAGTGCAAATATTCAGTTCTGCCTCCACTGTTTAAGAAAGCAACCTTGATATTTAATAAGCAGAAAAGCAAATAACCAAGTCATTTCAGCCTATAGTTTGGGCCTGTTGCAATGGACAAGAGTTAAGCTGTGTAACACATAAAGCTGTCAGGTGGAGAAGAAGATCACTTTACTTCTCTGTGAGATGTCTGCAGAACTAGGGAGAGACTGCTGGGCTTAGCTTTGCAGTGGAGAGAAGAGGGGATAAAGATTCAAATTTCCAAGGCTCTGTCAGATGACACATGTACACTAGACAAGCAGCTAAAGATGTCTTATGAGGACATCTATGGGCTCATGTTTTTAGGGAGGACTTATACCCGTGAGTATGTGCACCCAGGCTCTTCTGCATGTGTCAGATTAATTTGTATTCTTAAAAGTCCCTTTGAATTTACAAACATGGCATTTTTAATATACCTGAGTATAATTTTTCCTTGGGTTTCACAGTTGAGCTATCACATTCCCCTTGTGTATTTAGTCTCTGCTTGAATATCTGGTTATAAAAGGGTCCAGTACTGAAAACATCTCTAGGCGATATATTTTATGTCAGAGTAAACCATGAGTGGAAAATGAGGTTTCTTTGTTGATCTTCTCCCAGTTAGTAAAGTTCCATGAGAAAAAATACATTTCCCATCCATTATACAAGTACACTGGATCTGAGTAGCCAGAGTGTTAGAGCATGTGAAAAACAGCAGTTCAAGTAGTCTCCACTCCTGGGGAGATCCTGCATTATTACATCTTTTGCAGGGCTGCACAAAGTAGGGTTTTGTCATTCATCATTCACAGCTCTATTCCTGTACAGAGCTACGAACTGTTTCTCTCAGCTTGCTGAGTCATCTCTGGAAACACAGCAAAGCTCTCAGAGCATATCTGCTGGAATCCAGATATGGTGACAACTAGAACCTCAGTCCATTGCTCTGAGATGAGCATTCATGTTTGAGTCTCAGTGGTGATGCATAAAGGTAGAACCACAGAAATCCCCACACCTGAATGGTAGAACACTATGGAATCCAGTATATGGATGTCCATAAAGTTTAATCTAGAATTTCAGGGGAAGGGTTTGTAGTCTTTTAAGAATTAACTGCAGACACTTTGCTTGTAATGCACTGTAGATGGCAGATCACAAGCAGATGGCTTAGAGCTTGCTCCAGGTCTTTTCCCTTTGGCATAAATATGCTTGTTTTCCACTTCCACTTTAAGGTACAACAGTGGCCTAAATCTTTCCAAACTACTGGTCACCCTGGCATGCACAGTTCTCATTCCCATAAGAAAACTGCTACTTTGGAAAAGGTATCTTTGAAAGATAATATATATTTTTTCATTTCTTTGTACTATTGGGTTTTCTCTGGTTAATCTGCTGGCTTCAGGTCAGCTAAATTTTCCTTTTCAAATACCATTTATGTGTCTTGAATAATTTAATATGTAGACATTTAAGCCAGAATACCGTTTCTGTTTTTAGCTTTGCTTAGAGGAAATGGTGTTTTCTTTGACACAATTTAAAAATTAACTAATGGAAAGACAGTATAATTTTTCAACTCTACCATTTTTTAAACTACTTTACTATTATAAAATATATTGATGAAATGGTAGCTTTAACACACTCTATCCACTGTGGATGCTATTTTCAAGGAGCTTTACTTCGTGGGAGTTATTCTCAGTCAGTTGTGTTTACTTATTAATTCAACAGCTATGTGTATCCAGCAGATTAGTTATTATTAATTTTTTAGAGTTGGTTTGTATTTCATCTACTCCTCATAGAGTAGCTAATACTTTTCAGTTGACAGTAAACTTGCCAATTAAGCTATTAATAGCTTAAAAATACTTTTCTGTTTGCATCTAATGATGTGGAATATTTAAAAGTTTTTTTCAAATATTGCCAGATGGATGACTCCAATTAGAAGCTATGAACCAGATTTGCAACAGTTTTATGTATCAAAGGTAGGTTCCCTATAGTATTTACAAAATTGTATGACACTTGCCAATTTTTAATGAGAAAACACCAACCTGCTTAGAATTCTGTTACTTGCCTTGTATATCTGAATAAATTTTGAAAATATATTCATATACCCCACAAGAGCTTATTTCTGTCTTTGCATACTATAGTAACACATCATCTGGTCCTGAACATGACATGGCAACCTAAAGAATGTGTATCTGTGTATTTTTGATACTATTGGATCTATTAATATTTCCTCCATTGCTAAAAATCTGAATTCACCTTATTTCACTTGGCAGCTTCTCACATTTGCATTTGAAGTAAGATGGAAATACAGGGAAATCCCACTTTTCATCTCCCATGAAATCTATGCTTAAAAGAATAAATAAATCACTCCCAGGATGAGGCTAATTTCTCATAACTTTGGGGTGCTTACATCTTCTTAGATGTTTATGATCTTTCCATTGACAACAGAGTCTGGGAGAGGATGTACCTGGCTATATGCAGATGTTTGCAAGATGATGAGAAGAATGATATGTTACACTGTACTGACTATTTAGACAAAATTCCCATCAACTATAATGGGATCTTAACACTTGCCTAACACGGTGACACCTAGTGTGAGGAGAAATCCCACCAAAAGGGAAAAAATTATTTTTCTTTTAGAAAATATTAAAAAAATAGCTTCAAGTCAATTTTGGCTGGCACCTGTTAGACAAATCATGGTGTTTCTGTTGTTCTCTGGCCTATTCAAGAAACCAACCTTGCAAGACTTATCTGGTTTGAAATATTATCTTATATTAATAATGAGACAGATTTTTTTATTGTCCCTTTAGGGCTAGTTTCTTTTGGAGGATTTTATGCCATTCCATTCAAAGCTCTTCTGGAGGCACAAATGCTACCTGCCAACTGTATCAATAATATCTGCAAATCTAATTCCACCTATAAAGAGCTTCAGTAGTTATATTGATTCTTCCCACTACATTGGATTTAACTCTGTATCTGCTAATTCTATTTATTAAAGTGTCTAGGACTTGACGAGACAGGTAATTTTCTACAGTTTTAAACCCTTGCCTAAAGCTGTTTGTAAAAATTCCTTTCCCATTTGCCCCTTTCCATTCCTCTACTGTGAAATAGTTGTGCAGTTTGGTGCAATCACATTAAAACACCTCCTGAGTGACTAAATGGTTTTTTGGTGAAGAACCAAGGAATACATAGTGGTAACTATGTCTTCTATGACTAAGTATTGATAAATTATTTTAAAAATTGTTTGAAGGATGTGTCTCAGACTTTACTCATAAAGAGTGGTTCAGATACAGAACCCACCCAGTGCTCTTCCACAGTGACACTAACATAAATACTTTATTTTATTTTCTGCTACTGCTTTTTCTTTTAATACATTTTACTGAATCAGGCTTTCAGACCTGATCTGGGTCTCACCCCTTTATCAAACTGAACTTCAAAGTCTATCTGTCTTCTATATTGTTAGCCTTTTTTCAGAATCATATATATTAGACAACTTCTAGTATTAGAGACCTATATTTCCTGTTTCTGTCAGTACATTGTACCTCCTGGCCACTGTTGCTGAGTAGTGTTTTTAATAATTACATCCTGGTCCAGATTCTGTTCACTGATGAGGATTAAAACTTTTTTTCTTATGTAAGTTTCTAACTAGATGGGTTTGTAAGAAGTAACAATTTCTACTGTCTAAGCACAGAATATTTTTCTTGCTATAAAAGCAACCAAGTTCATGAAGACCAAAATTTCCCATTCTGGTACATTTTTGGCTCCCTTTCAGCATGTCAGTCACCATGTGGGCCAATATTTCTAGTAGACCATTACTACTCTTCCATTTAAAAATGATGGAGCTTTTTATATATGTTCTGTAGTTCTTGCTTATATTTTAACCATTTGTTTTCTTTGGCTCTAAACCCTTTTTTGCCACAATATGTCAGGAAGTGATACAAGAAACGCTGCTCCTTGGTTAATGTTCTCTCTCATTCCCATTTAGTCTGATTTTATTTTTTCATTCAGCAAGTGTTTGTATCAGTAGCCCATTGAAAGTTAAACATTATTAACCATCTTCTTGGATTCCTAATACTATCACAGAACTTTTATATTCACTCTTGGGTTTGATGTTTATTTTTTGACGTGTGGTAGAACAGGACTTAACTTGTAGGAACAACTCTTCACCACCCTTCAACTATTTTCTTTTAAGATCTGTTCTACATTTTTTTAACAATTCAGAACATTTATATTTTTGTCTCTGCAGAAAGTAGGGACAAAAATATAAGTAGTCGTGAAAAAAGTAGTCATACCAAACTTCTTGCTCTTCTTCCCTGTTCCATCTTTCCACAGTCCCCAATGCAAATAAACCCTCATTGATATTTCAGCGTCACAACCTGCTTCTTTTTTAGTTTAGATAAAGATAGGAAGAAATATCATTCCTTCTCTTAAGTATCCAGCTACACCCACAACTCATAAGCAGTGAATCTTCCATGCACTGTCTCTTCAGCCATTCAACAATGCCACTCTGGCCATAGGTGTTTTATTATAAACATTTCAAACTATCCTTTTATTAAGTTCAATAATCTATTATCCTTATTTTCTTAGCCACATGTAGGCCACAAGAATGCTTCCTCCACAGCCCTATTCCTGATGTTTTGTGCAGATGGACAGCTCTGCCTCAGCAGGATGTACCAGATAATGTGTAACTATACTGCCATGCATCCCTGCTGTAACAGTCCCAGCTGTGCTTAGGTCTGGCCAGAGAAACCTCCCCTCTCCCCATCCCATCAAACACTGCAGAGAACATCTTCCTATGGGAAAGGTGGCAATGGAATGGTATTTTGGGCTCAGTAAAGTGCAAGGCCACTGCTTGGTGTAGAAGTCTCACTGACTTGGATAATCATAAAATCCCTGAGTTTTATCTATAAAAGCTTCTTGCCAGTGAATGTCATTTTATAAGACCAAAGTGGACAAAAATTATTACTAGCTTCTTCACATTTCTGCTAGGAAATGGATAAATGCAATACCAAAATTAGAAGACCAAGTTGACAAGTATAATACCTCTGAGAAACTTCTACTAAAAACCTAAAATGATATTTTGACATAACAGTTAAAAGTACTTGCAGATTTCCCATAGAGCCCTCATTGTCCATCCTTGCTGCACAGAGTTTAATCTCATTCCATGAATTATTTTCAGTGGCTGAAGTATTGTCTGTATTTTTAAGAATTTAATTCATTAAATAAATGCAGGAAAAGACCCTTCCATCTAAAAAAATTCATTTTTCCAAGCACCTTGGACATACCAAATGAAAGGTTTCTGGCATTTGATGGTGTCTTTTTGGTTAGAGCTTTTCTCTCTTTCATTTCTTCCATGAAGGAAATTACCAATTTTTGTTATCTAATCATCTGTTCCTCAAACATGGCATGCAAAAGTGGGAACTTAAGTCTGTAATTCCTTAAAATTGTCTTTGTAGGAACCCATCAAACTCTCTTGGTGAAAAAAACCACCTTGAATTCTAATTTGGTTAAAGAAATTTGTGACTGCTTTGAAATAGATATAATTTACAGTTAAAAGAAAAAGAAAGAGAACTTATTCTCCTTTTCATTATAAGTAGATATTTTATTGACAGCCATTCTTTGTGATGAGTTTTAATGATGAAATAAATTACTCACTAGGTCAAGTGGATTCATATACATATTCAGACAAGAAAACAGTAATAAAAGCTTGTGAAAATACAGATTTTGAATTGTTATAAGATGAAAAATTCAAGTATTGTGTGAAAATGAAATCTACATATGGAGGTTTTTTCCCCTTAAGCATCTAATCACCGTATCTAGGCACACACACACATAGGAGAAATAGTCTGAAAACAAATTACACTCAAATATCTCTGGAACAATCTCATTGTAACAACTCATATACTGATTAATATTCTAGCCAGAAGGAAGCTGACTGGAAGTGTTGGCCACTCATTTTCCAGGACTAATTTTATTTATTTGTTGTAAGATACGGTCAAAGAACTGCACTTCTTGTACAGTGTGCCCAAGTCACTGCAGCAAGTGTGCCATGGCACAGACCAAGTTTCTGTGAGACTGTGGTGAACAACTCACCACAGCTGGAGTGTGAAGGGGGAGCTGTTCACTTCATTGCCTAGGAAGAAGAAAATGAGGGGAAGCCATTCCTTTCAGAAAGCTGTGGCTCAGATCCAGGGGAGTTCTAGTATTTCAGTTCTGTGCAATCTTGAGGAAAAGGTTTTAGAAAATTGTTTGAGAAATTACACAGCTATTTTTAAGCTCTATTCCTTTGTTTTNATTAACACAGTATTAAAGTTGCTTCTGATAGTAAAAACCTAATAGCTCCATAGAAATACAAGAGCTACATGCAGTTTGGGAGCAGGGTTACCCTTAATGTTTCTGGCTATCCCTTGTACTGCAGTATTATACCATGAAGGCTGACCCTAACCAGGAAGATCTGCACAGATTAGGTATATCTGGGGAACTCAAGTGACATATGTCTGCGGCATACACAGAATTTTATGTTATTATTTCATGTCCTTTATTTCTCGCTCATATATTATACGTTATGATGGTGTTAGTGCAGACCTAATCTCCAGTACTGTGTGTGTAACTGGGCAATCACTTCACTCTTAGTTTTGTGAAGGATTTGGGCAGCACTTTTTCTAAGTGCACCTTGCTTGAAATTGTACAAGCACAGGAGTTCTATGGAACTGAATATTGATGTTCTATATGTAGCCAGCTAACACGGCATGCTTAAATACATGACAGCACTTTCTGGGACAGAAAGTCTTAAGACTCTTAATACTCAACAGGCAGACTCTATAAATCACATCATTATTCTTTATCTAGAAATTTCAGTATGCTGAGAAAAACTATTCAACTGAACATCGAAGCTCTATGTGCCCACCTTACAGGACCAGGTGAAATAAAACAAGAAGGCAGGGGAAAACTTTATAGGTTTGTTCTTCTTTTAGAATTATCTAAGTTAGGAACACATTTAATGGATTTTTTATTATTATTTTAGTAAATCAAAATGTGATGCTGAGAATTCAAAGGGTTTTTGTAGTCAGGGATAACTATAATGTGTGGTGCAAAATTTCACATGGTCATGCTTGTAGGTCTGAGGCAAGTAGGAGTATAAATCATTTCCATTTCTTTCCAGTTAATGAGTACAGACTCTGAGAACATTTGACTTGATGTAGAAAATAGCATACACAGTGAGTCACATTCAGCAAAACAAACAGTCCTTTGCTTTCCTTTTCTGTTGCCTGATTTTTTATATTTGAGGTAAAAGACTTGCAGCAGTCCTGCTGAGGTCCTACCAGTCATTCCACTACACCTGAGTAGCTCCATCTCTTGCTCCTCACTTTCTATGCAAGAAGAAAGCTGCAGTTAGAAGATATGGCTCCCTTCAGTAGGAGAAACACATTTTGGTATCCAGAAAAGAACAATGTGAGCTTTCCTGTGGACCTTGGTCACCAAATCCACCTCCCTGTAAAGAAAAGGCAATTCTTCTTGCTTAGCAGTCCCTCAGAAACCATAAAATATTCTGAAGCCCTGCTTGCCAAGAAAGTGGACTTGGACACTCAGGACTTGACTGAAGTATGTGTTTGTATTCTTCTCTACAAAACACAGCAATGAAGTGTAAAACATTAGTACTCGAGATATTATGATCAAAATAATGTTCATTTAACAGTCTCTAAGGAAAAAATGTTTTCATTCTATCACCTATCATCCTCCCTACCATCCCATCTTTTTATCGACAAGTGTTACTACATAGTATGAATTGGTGATGTAAAATAAAGTTCTAAGTGACTTGCTAGGCCAGTTTAGGCTTTTAGCCTTTAACCACTTCTCCTATGAATTATCACAAGTGATTCCCCTTGGCAGTTCCGAGCAGCTGTACCCTTTTGGGTCCATAGAAAGGTGGATGGCATAAAATGAAAGGAAACTGGGAAGTTATACCCACACCCTCACAGAAGCTATAACAGTATAGAAATTATAGGATAAAATGCTGTTACTACTTTCTCTAGGGGGTGTTGTGAGCATGACTGAAACTTATTCCATGATGATTCTCCCTAAACACAGCCTGTAGCCTTGAGCACCTGCTAAGGGGGATGAAAGAGGGGCTGGAGCAAAGGTACCATGGCCAAACACTGTTGAAATCCATGCAAGGAATTCAACGGTGCTGTGCAGCACAGCACCTGTCAGCCAGGAAGGATAGCAGATGTCTTACTGCTGAACCAGCAACTGTGGCAAAATAACTTTCCTTGGATAAACTTGGTTCCTTATAATCTAATTGCAATACTAATGTCCCTCCATCCCACACTTATCCTCCTCCAAGACAAGATCACCCCTCACCAATCATGAGCTCTGCATTTTATTGACTGTATCTTCCGGAGTGAAGTGACAGAACTTTATACCAATCAGTAACAAGAATGACTAGAATCATTCAAGCTCCACCTAAACATAAAGAAGTATTATAAAATTAAATTAAGAATGAGGAGAAGTTAGGTAAGACTCCAACTTAACTAGGGTTAGTCAAGGTAGGGCGGAACCTACCTTCTCCCCCATAGGGATATCTAGTGGGAAAGTGCCTTACTCTTTCAGTTCTCAGTGATTATCCTGAGCTAAATTTTTCTGAATGGTTATCTTGAGCTAACTTTTATTGATGTCTAAATCTTGTCTGTATATTGCTTTGAATGTTTTTTCAGTCAGAAATGATCATTGACATTGACATTGACATCTAACCTTAATCTGTCACAATTTTCTCTTATGAATAAAGAATGTTATTCTATAGTTAGAGTAGTCCTTCATGGACACTGGCACTCACTGGCAGTGGGTAATATACTTGAATAAAGTGGGAAACCCCACTGAAGGGGTCTCTCTTGTGCTGTTGGTGTGTCCCTGAACAAGGCAGTTGAGCCACCCTCTTATCCAGAAGGACTGTTCAGGGAAGAGTATCCATAATGGGACANAGGTAAGACTCCAACTTAACTAGGGTTAGTCAAGGTAGGGCGGAACCTACCTTCTCCCCCATAGGGATATCTAGTGGGAAAGTGCCTTACTCTTTCAGTTCTCAGTGATTATCCTGAGCTAAATTTTTCTGAATGGTTATCTTGAGCTAACTTTTATTGATGTCTAAATCTTGTCTGTATATTGCTTTGAATGTTTTTTCAGTCAGAAATGATCATTGACATTGACATTGACATCTAACCTTAATCTGTCACAATTTTCTCTTATGAATAAAGAATGTTATTCTATAGTTAGAGTAGTCCTTCATGGACACTGGCACTCACTGGCAGTGGGTAATATACTTGAATAAAGTGGGAAACCCCACTGAAGGGGTCTCTCTTGTGCTGTTGGTGTGTCCCTGAACAAGGCAGTTGAGCCACCCTCTTATCCAGAAGGACTGTTCAGGGAAGAGTATCCATAATGGGACACTGGCAGACTGGTCAGGCACAAGGACCTTGACTTTCCAGGGTCACTGACAGACTAATCAAACACAAAGTGTTTGAGGAGATCCTTTCTTTTTATGTGGCAGGGTGCTCTGTCCTGGCCTGCAATGCACGTGCATGCTGCTGTCATGCTCCTGGACACCACCCACAAAAGTTCTTGACCACAGAAGATCCAGCAATAGGTCTGCAGCTCCCTGCTCCTAACTTTAGGGTCCTTTTACACTACAGTTGCCCACTACTGTCTCTGCTACCTTGTGAAGTTAAGCCCAGTGAGAGAAGTGCCTGCTGTGGGATTAAGCCCTTGAAAGGCTGTGCAGTGAATACCAGAGAGAATCTTAGCACTGTGTCCGTGGAAGGGTTCTTCAGAGGTGTCTGAAGTGTGATTTCATTGAAAAACATACTTAAACACCTGTCTGGAAAGGTACTTAATGATTAAGCTTGCCCTGATTGCGGTCCAGAAAGCATCAGGCCTGTCCATGTCACTGGCTGTGGTGGGGAAGAGCAGCAGGAAGAGAGCATTCAGGCTGGCAGTAGGAAAGGCAAACCCCAACTGATGGGTAGCTCTGCTCTACCTGGCTGTTGGCATTGCAACAGCAGGGTCCCTCCTAACAGGGTGACAATCAGAGGCAGTTTTGAGAAGGACAATTTAGCAACAACACCCTGTCAGACAGAGGTTCCTTCCTGGTTTATTCTGATTTCTTTCAACCCATAATGGGTATGTAATCAGCCCTCTTATCTAGTAACAGGTGTAAAAACATAACAGAATTTTAGGGCAAGATCCCATCAGTATTTTAGCATGATCACATGAATTTGAAGATCTGAATGGTAGTTTTAAATGTAAATGTAAATGTAAATTTAAATGTAAATGCAGGGACTGCCCTGACCCAACTGCAAGGCCTTTTACTTGGCTTTGTAAAGCAAGTTTAAGCTTAAGGAGCATTGTAAATATGTGCCAGGACAAAAATAAGAAATTGTCACCAACTGGGACAGCTGCAAGGAAAGGAATGGGAAGCAAAAAATGCAATCCAAAATCTGCATTGTGTGATTTAGGACAAAGACAGGGAAAGATCTAATTAAATCATTCGAATATAACTTCTTATATTTGACTGAGGTTAAGTGGTTTCCAATTAAAACATTTTTCCATGTTAGGGATATATCTCAATTTCAAATACTCAAATACTAGAGAAAATAGTAGGTTTTGCCATGCAGTAACCAAAAGGCAGAGCTGACCTTCTCTACTAGGAAAGCCAAAGTAATTTGTTTACTTCCACAGGCCACAGCAAAAGAGGATTGTGTGGATTATCAGGGAATACTTCAAACAACTCTTCCCCCAGGACAAGATACAAGAGGCATGTTTATCTACTTTTCATATTAATTTTTTAATCATTTATTATTCTTTGGAGCTAATGCACCATAGCAAAATTTTACTGAGTACACAAGTTACCTCAAAAATATTACTGGCTATAGAATAATGCATATTATAAAGGAAGTGGAAAATATCTTTGTGCTTATGGAGACATACTGTCTATTTAAAGATAGGTTGCATGTCTTCTGCAAAGGGCAATTCTCTCTCTGTAATATTCTAGAGAACTAAGAATTTGGCAATATGCAAAGGATAAGGAGCCCTTAAGGACATAATATTTTTTTCTGCACCAAAAATCACTGGGAAACTATGCTGTCATCCAGCTTGAGAGAACTGGACTGAAATCTAGTTAAAGGATAAGGAGTAGAGGACAAAAGTCAGTGTTAGAGCTTTTAAGCTGGACATGAGCCAGCAGTATTGTCCCATGGGAATCAGTGCTGGAACTGGTGCTTCTTCTGGAGACAGGAGTGAGTAGTAGCATGTTTTTGCATGCACTTGATGTGCGTTGCCTAAATTTTTTATTAAAAAGTGAGATCATTGTATAGATAAAAGAAATGTCTACATTTTTGGTAGAAATGCAACTTACCATCAGATCTGGCATCAGGAAGACGTGGTGGGATGGTTCCTATGACTGGAGCTTTGGAAAAGAAAAATACTCTTTAGGCTCTTTAGGAAGGACTGAACACTAGGAGAGGGTGCTGTGCAATCACAGGACCAGATTTTGCTTGACAATTTTGATGACCTTCTAGGATCGAGTTACAATTTTGATGGATAAGGGAAGAGTGAGTGATGTCACCTACCTGGATGTGCGCAAACCATTTGACACACAACATCCTTATCTTTAAAACAGAGACGTGGATTTGATGAATAAATCACTCAGTGTTTCAGGAATTGGCTGAATGGTTGCACTCCAGGGGTTGTGTGTAAGTGGATACCAGTGACGAGTGGCACTCCTCAGGGGTCAATACTGGCACCAGCACATTTTAACTTCTCTGTTGGCAGCATGGACAGTGGGATCAGGGGCACCCTCAGCAAGTTCACTGACAGCACCAGGCTGTGTGGGGCAGTTGACACACTGGAGGGAAGGGATGGCATCCTGAGGGACCTGGACAGGCCTGAGAGCTGGGCCAGTGCAAACCTCATGGGGTCAGCAAAGCCAAGTGAAAGGCCTTGCACTTGGGTCAGGGCAGTCCCAAACCAGGACACAGGCTGGGGAGAGAATGGATTGAGAGCAGCCCTGCGGAGAAGGACTTGGGGATTCTCATGGAAAAAAAGCTGGATATGACCTCTCAATTTGTGCACACACTCCAGAAAGCTAATTGTATCCTGGGCTGCATCAAAAGTAGCATGGCCAGAAGGGCAAGGGGGGGGATTCTGTCCCTCTGCTCTGGTGAAAACCCACCTGCAGTGCTGCATCCAGTTTTGCAGTCCTCAGCACAGGAAATACATGGACATTCTCACGACAATCAGAGGGGTGGAACACCTCTCCTATGAATGAACTCAGTCTCAGCTGGACCCAATACACAGGTTGAAAGAGTGGGGGCTTTTCAACCTGAAGAAAAGAAGACTCTGGGGTGACCTTATACCACCTTCCAGTACCTAAACAAGGCCTACAAGAAGATGCAGAAGACATGTAGTGACAGAACAAGGAGTAATGGCTTCAAACTGAAAAAGTCAGGTTTGGATCTGATATTACAAATCATTTACTGTGAATGTGGTGCTGCACTGAACAAGGTTGCCCCGACGTAGATGACCCATCCCTGAAATTATTGTGGTCCAGACTGGATGGAGCTTTGAGATACATGGTCTAGCAGAAGGTGTCCATGCCTCTGACAGGCAGGTTGGAACAACATGATCTTTAAAGATCAATCCCTTCCAACCGAAGCTGATTCTATAGACAGATTTCAACACTGTCTGAAGTTCAGTACTGTTCAATACTGTCTGAGATTCTAACTTGACACAGTCATATTATCTTCAGCGTGATGTTTTTAACTAACACTCCCAGTAGTGTTTTCAGACCCATTTGAAAAACAAGTTAGAGCCTGCCATTTTTTAATCATTTATTATCCTTTGGAAAACAAGTTCAAACCTCCGATCTCATCAATCCTAATCAACCCTGAAAACAGTCTGGTACAGCCTCTTCTTAGCCAATAGCAGCTCTGGATTGACTTCTTGCAGGGCTCAGCTAGACATGTTCCATCACAGCAATGTTTGCAGCATAGACCCATTCGTGCTGTCAGAGGGACTGTGGGGCTACAGTCAGGGTTTGGCTTTTTTAATCCCTTCCCAAATGATTTTTATTAACAGCATGTGTTCAGCCTGCCTGAGCTATGACCTGGTTAGCTGTCACAAACAGGAGCTGGATACCCACACTAGGTGAGGAAAGGCTGGCTTTTGCACAGGAAGGCTGACAGTAATCAGGCATCTGCTACTGAGGAAGTCCCAGGCTGCTCTGAAGTTGCCACAGCTGCATCTGAGCAAAACTAACAACAGCACAACTAAAAGCATGTACTCATTTTTGCATGTGGTCTGCAATACTCAGTGCAGCCATCACTAAGACAGAGGGCACAAAGGACTAAACTCTTCCCACCTAGCTTCCTTAAACTTCCCACTGATCTGCCAGGCGTGAGCTTGTGGCCACTGCACAGAGCACTTACGGCAGCTCCAGAGGCAGTGACAAATTGCAGCAGCTGGGAGCACACAGATGCCAGCTCACAGCCTTACTTCTTTTCCTCTCTGTTGTTGTCATCGAACTGCAAAGTTCAGTGTAGGATGCTTAGTTTGGTGCACTGATCTTCAGATAGGCACAGACAACAGATACTGGGAGCAGCTCCCAGGTGCATGTTACAGATATTCAAAGGGACTCCTGCTGAACAAGTTGCTTTTTGAGTGAGTGTCAAATACATGCATAGATACTTAGGCAGTGTCTCTCAAGGAGGAGACTGTCTCAGAAGCTACCAGGTGATTTTCTTATAAACTGTGCTGTCACATTTCATTGCTGTGGACAGAGAGTGTGCTGCATGTCATGTGCATCAGACAGAGACAGCATTTTCTGCATTTGTGACTGCCACAAGCAAGAAGATATCAAACTTTTGTTCACATTTGTATTTCACTGGGTTTTTTTAAAGTCTTTGTTTCCCCCTTCCTCACTCCATTTTGCTACTTGCACTTACTCTTTTCTAAAAGACTGAAACTTTTTACCCTTTATCACAATCTTCTCCTTTTCTCTGAGCTTCACTTGCCTCATTTCCTTATCAAAGACACTCTTTCTTAGTGTGAAAAAAACACTTAAATAACAATGATGCCCACTTGGGAAGAATTCACCTTCAGTCAACCAGCAGGAAAACCTTTGTTAGACAGATAGACATACTGTTCCTATTTTCAAAATAGCCTACTCTGACAAATATAAATAATTTCAGTCATAGATGTGTTAACATAAAAATGTACATTAACATATAAAAGAGTAGTGCTTTCAAATTTGAGTACTACCCACTATTCTGAGCTGCATCAGCTTTTCACGACCTTGCACCACCTGGACCCAACAGTGTAAGGGAAGAATATAAACTTTCTGCACCTGTGATCTGTATAGTGCCACCAGTCTGTGCCAAAACTCTGAGAAATCCTCTCATTAATAAACTCATGCCCAAGACCTCCCAGACAAGAAATCCTTGTCTATACATAGGCATGCTCTGATTAATACTCTACACTGTATAATTTTTACAAAACTGAGGAGCAGAATTAGAAAAGGAAAAAAAAAATTATTTTTCCTGAACACAAGCTCTATATTCCTCTGATTGAGAATGGCAGTCTTCTTTGAAGTACACCTCAAAATCTGAGGCTGTAATATGTTTATTCACCTCATATTTCAACTGAGGTAAAACATTTCTTTTCTTAAATCACACATACTGGGACTGACCTATCACTGCAAATCTAGGGTGTCAGGAAGATGTATGTAGCACTTATGCAAAACAAATAATTAGAATGGCCTCTGGGCTCTTTCTTCCACCTGGCAGAGGTGGAAAAGGCACAGCTGTCTTGAGGCAGGGACCTGAAGAGTGTTTAACACCCTGGGGTCATAAAGGGGAAAGCCTTTTTTTAGCAGGACTTGTGAACTAGACCAAACACTTTAGATAATTTTGTGAAAAAAACAAATACAAATTCTGCAGAAATTCCAATATTTACAAACCAGTAAGTCCAGAGCAGGACTCTTACTTACATTAATAACACATAGCAAAGGTATGAATGGACCATTTCTCTTCACATCCTGTCTGTCTGTTCACAAGGTAGTCCAAAACCTTTCCACTGCTTTTGAAAACATCAGGAAACAAATCAACCATGTAAGGATCAAGATATACCAGGGTATGGATGTCATTAAATGAAGAACCTGCTGACAGTGCCTGTGTGCTTCCTAATGCTCAGGGACTGGAAGGATCAAGTTGGATTTGCAGCTAGGTATTAAATTGCCATTTGAGAGAGAGAGAGGGAAACAAAGGCCTGGGCAAGGATACAGGTTCTCTTTCTTCCTGAGAGACCCTCGTGTCTTTCCCAGACATGTGTCAAGCATTCTGTCTGTAATAGGCTGCCTTTTCTTGGCATCCCACATTCTGTTTATCTGAACATCTGTGTAGAGTGCATCCTCACAGCTGGGAGCTCCAGAATCTGCCATTTCCTTGCAGGGTCTTCTCACTGACAAGAATGTGCCCCTGCCCCAGCCATCACTTTTGTCCTTCTCTTTGTGGTGCAGAAGCTTTTTCTTCATCATACTACTGGCTGTTTGTGGAGTAGCTAATGTTCCTGGCCATGGCATCTCTCATCTCTGTGGCATTTCACTACACCCCCAGAGTACATAGCTTAAGCCACAGCACCAACATCAGGAATTTCCTGCTCTCCTCTGGCTCTCTCCTGCTGTTGTTTCCCCACCAGCTCTACCCATTCCTGGCACTGATGCCCCACAGTGTCCCACTGCACCTTACAGAGTGCTCTTTATCAGCACAGCCCTGGCAGGTCCTCCCAGACCTGCTGCAGGAGGGAAGTCTGGTCTTGGGAACACAGTTCCTGCAGAGTGAAAAGGGGTGCTCTGAGGTCTGTCATGGGAGACAGAATAACTTTCATCCTCCTGGAAGCTGGAGCAAGGATTTTAAACCCCACATTTGTGGGCTGAGTATTGCTCAGTGTGCCACTGGCTCCTTGCACCAGGCTTAAAGCAGCTGCTAGGCTCCTGCAGGGAGGCAGAGAGGATTTTACAGGCCTTCTGTGGTGAGGGAAGTGAGATATGACTCTCCAGGCTGGAAGTTATTGCTCCTATGGCTTGCCAGGGGCATCACAGCAACCCTGTGGTCAGGAAGGCAGGCTCCACTGAAGTGTCTTCGGGATAGGGTGTTCCAGCCTTCTCTCCCTGTATCTGCCTCCCACAGGCAGATATGCCTGTATCTGCCTCCCACAGGAGCAGGAATTAGTATCCAGCCCCCATATTTCCATGGGTTATGTAACTTGCTTGACAATTTTTTTACCTGCTCCATTGGTCCCTCTATGTACAGCCTTCAAGGTTGTGTCTCATGGCAGCAAGAAGAGGTCAAAGGACAGGAAAGGAGCAGGAAGATATCACCATGTGAAGGCTGAGCTGGGCAGGGAAGGAGGGAGGGAATACCCACTTCTCTGGGGTGGATCTGTAACTCCCACAGAATGCAAGAAACATCACTGGGTCTTCCAAAGGGCCTGAGCAGAGATTTTAGAAATTCATTGCCTCATGTCTCTGAGGATACAGAGATGCATAGCTCCTCCAAGAAGGGGACAGGGAGAGCAGATGTTTGTTCCTCTGAAGAAGCAGAAACCAGTGCCACACAAGAGTAACAGAAGTAAGTCTAAATTGTTTTTGCACTATTGCTCAGAAGTGAGTTTAGTGAGAAAGTTGCATTTGTTCTTCATTTAGGGAAAGATTATTTACCTCTGGCATGATGTACATTGATTCCTCCAAGTTCTTTCAGCTCCTCTGAATTTATAAGTTCTAGGCTAATACACCCTAAAATAAGTTGTTCCCTGTGCAATGCATGTACTGCTCCTTGAAGTCTATGCTGAAGAATTGCTCCAGCAGACTTTCTGTTCTGGAGCTCTCTGTTATCACACTGTATTTTCCCTGAGCTGTCTGGCTCAGTAAGTTTATGCCATATGCAGCAATTGAAAGTATTAATAAGTAGGCAGAGTGTTTCATCTCCCTTAGCAGCTTTTTCAACACCAAGCCAATATCAGCAGATGCACAACTAGCCACTGTAAAACTGATTTCTTTTTTCTTCTCCTGATATATGAAATGAGAAACCCACTGAGGTGTTCAAGAAGGACCCAGGATCTTTGCTTTATGGCTGCAAGCTCCATTGCTGAGGGGGACTCAGAGCCAGAGCCTTGTGGGTGTGGAGGGTTCTCCAGTCACCTGGACACACCAGACATGCTCCTCTTCTCAAACACAGCTCACGTGGCACCAGCCTTTGGTGGCTCCAACACCTTCACATACCCTTCTGGGTTACAAGGACAGAGCTACTGGATGGGTCTGGACACACGGCTCTCCTTGCCCAAGGAAAGCAACATACATAACTATTGATTAGGGTACCTGTGAAGGCAGAAATGGAAATTGTGGCTGAATCCATCAGTGTTCTGCCATTCTAATAATATCTTCTTTCAAGAACTTTAGACCCAATGCAGGAAAGTTTCGCTACTGATTTGTGACAAATACATATCACTGGTCACAATTTCTTTAGA
>VYXD01009920.1:18014-31949 GCA_013397195.1 Hylia prasina | reverse complement strand
AAAAAAAAAAAAAAGCTGCAAATGACTAAAAATAAACATCTTCATTCATATTAATTAGTAAGTGAAATATCAGGGCAGATCAAGAGTGTGAAGCAGAAAACTATTTTGATTTTTGCTGATAATTTAGTCCATTGTTTTAGTGTCTTTTATGTTATTCCTACTTTTAAAAATTCACTTTATCTGTATAACATTAACTTTTCCTACCTTAGTCCTATCTTCCTCTGGAGCATATACAGCTCAATATACAGCACAATAGAGCTCTTTTGTCATCTTTTTTTCCTATTTTCCTAGCTCTACTACATGTTATTTCCTTATTAGGAATAATTGCTTTCTTCATTTGAGTAGAGCTATTGTTTACACAGTACCATTCCTATCATCAATTTCCTTTTAATGAGCTGAAAATATTGTTGATAGTACTTTTTGAACCAGAAACTCACCAGATGCTATCTTGACAGAAATTTCCAGTGAAAAAGGAATGTCTTGCAAATATCTGGAAACTTAAGCTAACCACAGTTTTTTTCTTCCCCTCTCTGCCCCTGTGAAGTCCAGGAAACTTCAGCTAATTATTCCATAACACAGCTTACACCACATTAATGCAATCAGAAGAGGATGTGATTTGTTTCACTTTCAAAAAGAGCCAGCACTGGTGTTGATCAAGCCTTATCTCACATTCTGAGAGGAGCTTAGTGATTTCCATAGGTGTTACCTATACACAAATCAGAGCTGCTGTGTTTCCAGCTCAGGCTGGAAAAGCAGGGAGGGTCTCTGGTGTCCTAATGCTGAAAAGACGTCTGCTGGGAGGGCATTAGGTTATTGAGTACAACTAGCTGCACTCAGTAGCTGCCTGAAGGAACTGTTGTGGATGCTGACTTCACTTACAGGAGAAAAAGCATTTTTCTCAGTTTTTCACATTTTTTTCAGCTGTTTCCATGGCACAGTCTCATCTGCCCCTGAAGCATCCATTTTGGTAGTCCCTGTACTAAAAGCTTTAAGTTGTTTTAAGTTAAGAGCAGCACTAGAGGAGCAGGATCAAGTGTTTTGACTTTGTGCTGTTAGCTTTAGTGCTCAGGTTTTCCTGAGTTTCAGGTGAAGAAGACAGACCCTTGTGTTCTTTGAAGCCTGTTGAAATCAGAGGCAGTTTTCCTATGGACTTCACTCAGTGTAAGATCTGCCAGGGAAGTTATTGTAAGTTTTATTTCCTTTTTTTCCTCAGGCAGTCAGACCAGGCATCACGGACACTTCTGCTGTGAAAGGATCAAGTTTTTTTGGTATGTCCTCAATAGAAAGGTGCTCACAAAAGAGGAGTGTGACAATTCAATAAGCTCAGCTAAAAACACTGCTAATGTATTAGTAAAAAGATACACTTATTTTGATAAGAAACAACAGCAAATCAAAAGTAGGGATGTTTAAATCTTACACATATTTTAATATAGAATTAAGCAGCCTCTGATATATTTTCACAGCAAGACAAAATATAAATAAATTCTCAAATATCTGGTTAAGAACTTATAGTTAACTTAGAAACTGAAATTTCTTTATCCATAAAAGTCTAAAAACTTATAGTTCTTTCAAGTGCTTTGGAGAATATTAAAAACTAATCTGTTAATTTGCTAAAGAGCTGTTTCCTTATATGTAATTAACAATCACCATAAACTTAATTCTGTAGATCTACAGAGCTTAAAGTAAAACAATATGATCAGCACTGCATCAGAACCTCAGCATCACATGGCCTGAAAAATGTCCTGGTCTCGATGTAAAGGGGCTGGCAGACTGAGTTCATCATATCCCTCAATGAAACATTTCAGTACTTAGCTATGTATTCCTTTACAAATGTTAGCTTTTTCCCAGTGTGAATTTCTTTGCCTTCAGCCTCTGGCTAATAGATATGACTGTGTTATTTTCTGCTCAATTAAAGAACTGTTAAACAAACATGTACTGTTGTGTCAGCCCAGAGGGAGTCTGGCTAACAGAAAATGTGTTGAAATTTTGATGTGCCTTAGATCACGTTAATTTTTCCTATGGCATGTCTCCATGTGGTGAAATCAAACTCCACTTAATGAATTTTTCTAAAGTACCAAGGGCCAAGAACATTCTCCTGGGAAGGTGGAGGCCCAGCTGAGAACTCTGCTGATATCATGCTGAACCAACAAGCAGGTTATTGTTTCTATATTTTTCTATATTGGGGTAACTGCAGGCTGGACAAATTTAAAACAGTGAAAAAGGCCACTGCTCTTGTTCTTTTCCTATTCATTGAATAAATTAAGGAAAAACAGTAAGGGGGTGAAATACATTTCTTTGCAATACAAAGGCAAGTCAGCTTTCATTTTTAAGTTCTTTCATACACTGAAATCAGTTTTTCTTTTTGCTTACTAAGGAAAGTACAGACTGTCACTCTATCACAATCCACATCTTCACAGTCTAGTAAAATCACAGAGGATGAAAAATTATTCAGAAAGCTCAGGCAATCAGAAAAGATAGAAAAAACCCCACTGAACAAAATACATATAGACAATTCTGCACTGTGTGTTTTGTACACTCTTTGGTCCAGTATGTGTGGGATTAATTATTCCATAGGCATAGTATATACCCATAGAAAAATCAGATACAAGTATTTCTGTGTTTCTTTTGGCTAGAAATGCCAAAACAAGCACACGTGTAATACTTCTCCTTCTGTAAGTAATATAGAGGCACAGTTTTGTGAGTAATTTGAAATTTTTAAAATCAGCATGTTAGTTTCTTGTATAATGCTTTTTCTTTTTGGATCTGTGTTTGCATCAGCCTTGGTTTTTGTTCCCGGCACCTGGGGCCCAGCAGTAAAGACACATGGTAACGACACATGAAGAACATGTTGAGAATCTCTACCTTCTGAATAACTAACTCAACTCCCCTGTTAACAGCAGGTCAATATTTTGGAAGTCTTTTGTCCTTCTGTACAAAAAGAGGTGCAGTTCTTACCTGGCAAGGAAAGGCAGATAAACCTTTCACTTCTTTAAGCTCATAAGTATATCTGTTTAGTTTAATAAAATCAATAAAATTGCAGTATGAGAATTATGCTGATGACAACATGAAGAAATATTGTCACTCAAGCATCAGACAAGCCATCTCAGACCAGAAGCCAGCCTGCACCTGCCCTACCTGGGGAGCTGGTTCTCATCCCACCAACTTAAGAAGCAGGAACATGAGAGGCAGGGAGCAGAAAGTCATGTTTTTTTTACTCTGATGCATAGTCAGTGCCACTGATCTCACTGCTGCCATGTGAAAGGCTGCTGGCAGTGAAACACACATTGACACTGTGGGACAGTTACACTCTCTACCCTCTCCCTTGGCTACTTCCATTCACCCTGCCTCCCATCAGTTGAGGCTCACTTGGAATGATATTCTGTATGTGATTTTAACACTGCAAAGATTTCCTGATGGACCTTGCCTCATCTGCAATGCCATCAGAAATCCCAGGGCAGATATCTGGAATCGTCCTTGGACCCACAGACCCTCCACAGCTACATGCTAAAAGCTTTCATTTTCACTGTTTAATTAGGTTCTTATGAAATATTTACCCCAAACAAGCTTGCTGCGTGTACTACTCAGCAATGAGCTTAATCATGTGCCAAGAACAGGTTTTAAAAACTTTAATATAGCAGGGTAACTGATGAACAGATAGTGTCAATACAGTCCCTCCTGATAAAACTGCTATCCTTGTGCACTCTCTGCCCAAGAAATGAGACAAAAGGTAGTGCCTATCTCTCTCCAGATATAAGGAACACAGAGTCCTAAATGTTTTTCCTGCGTCACACCCAGGTTAGATACTTCACACAGACAAAAGTAAAAATATGAATATTTCTAAATGTACAGGCTAAATTTTGAAAAAGTTATCCTCAGGCTTGGAAGTGGAAATGCTGATGCCTGATGAGTTATGCATCCTGAAAAGGAACTGATGCCTTTGAACACTTCACATTTCTATGAGCTAAGTGGCAAAAGACAGCTCAGCAGCAAGCTGTCATTTTTAAGAACACTTGTTCCATATTCTCCATCTATGCATCCTAGTAATTGGCATTACTCTGGAGATGAAGGTAGATTTCATGGTGCTCTGGACTCCCAAGCCATGCACTGCTTTACTAAGCGTCTGTATTCTAATCTTCTGATGTAATTAAGAATTTTCCTGTGAGGAGACTCCTGCTCAAATTGCTTCTAGACTTTAATCAAACTTCTGTAGTCCTTCCTGACATCTCCATGTATCTGACAAGCTGTTTCCTTCCTGTTAAAATAAGTGTAAGTCATTCTTTCAGTCCTATCAAATGAAAAAATTCATTGTTACTAAATCAGACTTCTGTGCTGAGCAACACTGAGAAGTATAAGTCGGTCTCAGAAGTCACGTGTGTTTGCAGCTATAAACATCTTAGGCAACTTCAAAGGGTGAAACCAAAGTGGATGGAAAGGATACCCTGTGCATAGAGAGAATCTTTAGCATAGGTAGCAGATGATGTAATTTTTTCTCAGCAAGGACTGTTCATGTTTGCCACTGTAGTTTATTTTCAGCAGATCTTGTCTGGAGGCACTATTATATTGCTCATTTAGTTTGTACTGACTGATTTTTCATCCATACTACATAAACTAAGATTCAAAATTATAAGCATACTGGAGATTAAAACAGTGATTGACACATCATTACATTAATTTGCTTATACCAGTGGCATAAAGAAAGCCCTCAGAACCTGCAGGCATCTTTAGAATTTTTATTAAATGCCTTTCATGATTCTTCAGAAATTATGTGTCAATCAATATCATACTAAGCAATGCTCTTATAGAGTTCTAAAAGCCTTAGCATTCTCGCTCTTGTCATAGTAAGATTTAGTTATTTTTAAAAATATATTAATTTCATCAGAGAGAAATGGGCCAGACCACTGACCACATTATAGTGACTCTTGGGAGACAAAGCTTTCATTGGAGGGCTGGAGGCTCAGATAGGTTTTAGAAGAGTTTTAATCATCAAAGTCTTTATCCACTATAAATTTTGGAAGCAGCAAAGATGAAAAGTCCTAGTGTCCTAAAAGGGGAAAACAAAAGACTGTTTCAAGCAATACTAGTTCAGGCTGATAGACAGTGACACTTGAAATGCTTCATTATAGCTTCAGCACTTCAGGACTGTAGGTAGGACAGAGAGCTCTCAGGAACTGCAGAGACAGTCTGGGTGGCCATTGCAAAGCTTTGCTAAACTGCACCTTCAGCTGCTCTGGTCTCTTGGGGCAGCAAGCGACCCCAGTATCCCTGATCCCCGTAGTCCATCCCAAAAGGAGACATGGCAGCACTTCAATCCCCTCTTCATCTAGGTTTTTCTTCCAGGAAAGATCTGTGCTCATGAAGAGAGGGCTGGAATGTGCTGCTCTGTGTCCTGCACAGGGGTGGGTGTGCAGAGTGCACTTTTGGGCATGTGTTTCTCACAGTCAATGCTTAGTTTGAGTGTGACCCTCCCGCAAAGCAGACAAGCCTTCATTTCTTAGAGAAAATATGTCTCCTGATAGAATCATTACCCTGAGAAGATTGAAAATTACTTTCCCCATAATTTCCAACCTTTGCTCCTTGGTGTCTGTAAACTGTTTCCTGAGAAGCCTATGGAGAGTACCAAACAATGATTACAAAATGGATTGTAATTAAATTAAAAACAGAGTGTGGTGTTTATTTTTTCCAAAACTTACAGCATGCAGAACTTACAGCATGTAGAAAATAAATTTAATGAGAGAGAGGTCTAGATGTGGTTTACTTCTGTGCCTCTGACTTGGCAATGGCTAATTCCTGGCTCCATCCAGGCTGCTCTTGGTCAGCAATTTGCCATCGCTGCTAGCACAATGACCTTCTTTTTGCAAAAGCTATATATTTGTCCTCCTTCCTGTCTTGACAAAGCAGCCCTGTCAGAAGGGTTACCAGATAGCATGTACTGTCTGTGAGGAAGCTACTTTATCTATTACCATTCCTAAGCATTCAGAAGAGCTGCTGTCACATGCACATATGAAGGGACTCCTTACATTTGTTTTTCTTATATCTACTTGAAAAAAAGGGAAAAGCTTTTGCAACTCATCTGGTTACTGTTGTTTAGACTGAAGCTGATACAGCCTCAGACTTGTGCAGTAAAACAAGACAAATCTCATGATAATTAATAGCTCCCTTATAGTGGAGCCCTAGTTAACACTAACTCATTACACTTATATTGATAGGAAATACTGCTCACAGTGCTGTGCATTTGAATACCACATGTACCTTGCAATCACTTCAAATGTACCCAAGCTGATCTTCATTTAAGGCCTAATTGTTGTTACTATTTCCTACATTGTGAATAGTAGGAGTGTAGCTGAATTTCTCTTTTAACTTATCAGAGATGCAGACAAGTTGGAATGGATTTCACCAGCGCCTTTCCAGTAACCTCTGGCTTGAGGACAGGATCATCTGTATTTAAATATCTCTGGCAGGGAGATGTTCAATCCTTTCTTAAAGACCTACAGAAAAGGAGTTTCATATGAGAATAAGAGAAGCCCTAAAGATGTTAAAATTAATATAATTGACATTTGTTATTTCCTATCAGACATCAAAGATTTATACTTTTTCAAAGTAAGAGATTGATTTGGTACAGTTTATTCTAGTAAGTCACCTCATAGAAGATGTTTGTTGTTCATTTTCCTAATAAGTTTTAGCTACCTGCAAATAAACAGCATGTTTGCTTCAGTACTTCTTCAGGAGCTAAAGCTAGGCCTACCATTCAATAACTCTCAGGTCCTGCTGTTTTCCTTCCAAAGAAAGGACTGCTATTGTCTTTTGTAGTGATGCAGAATGCTCCCTGTACTCTGTAAGTTCTCAAAGATAAGCACAAAAAGACTGAGACTACATTGATTAGTTTTTTAAGCATCTCGGTATTTCATCAAGCCCAGCCAATGAGTGAATGATTCATTACCAGAGGGGGAGCTTTTACCTCTTTCATTGGTTATCAGTGTTTGCTGTGCTGCAGTTAACCTTCTAACAGAGGTCAGATGCAAAAGGTTTTTGAATATTTTACCCTTCACTGTGTTATCTGTCAAAACCCCACTGAATTTGATGAACAGCAGAATAATTCTTTGCTTGCTCTGCCTTTTATTGGAAGCATCCCTTAGAGATGCTTTTTCCTACACATGAGATTCCTTGCAAGTTTTACTCTCCATAGTCTTTCTGATTTTGCCTCCACAGTTTCATCTTTATATTTTTTAAACATCCAGAAATCTGCATTATTTCCCATTGTAGAATTCACTTGGGTTTGAGGTCAATGAAGAGTGCAGGATTTAACTATGTTAACCCATTTTCCCGTACTTCAGCTGGGAAGTCAGCATGCATGACTCCTTGCTGTCCACTGGAGGAACTGCCAGTTCTTTTTTCCCCTCACACTATTTCCCAGAAAATCTAGAAATTCACTGAAGGTTTGGTCTGGGGAGATGCAATAAAGTAAATTAATACTTCAGAGCTGCCAAGGTAAGGAAAGACCATCTCTTTCCTGTGGCTATACTCTTTTCATGGATCTCGTGCCAGCTCTGGCAGCTGTACAACCCTAGAATACTGACTAAGCCAGCAGGCAATTGAGTCAGTTTTCTGAGGTTTTGCTGAGTTGAACTGACTTACGAAGGAATTTTACATTTGCCTGAATGAGTAGACTGAGTGGCCAGGCTGAAGTGAAGGGAATATGGGAAGGACAGGACTGGAGACAACACCATATGTTGGGAGGGGAGAAATGTAAGAAGGCAGCCATTATACCACTGAACAACTTAAAACAATATTAATTGATAGTGAATGTTCTTTGGCCTGACTTGTTAGAGCCAAAGTGGTCTAAACAATACAGCAGTTACGCTGTAATACTAAGCCTGTAATACACAAGCAAAAGAAGACTTGAAATTAGAAATAAATCCCTCCATTATGACCTGCCTTCACACTCAAAGGAACTCATCTACAATTATGTTTGTGTATTCTGCATGTTATGACATCCTATCAGAATAATCTAATTAACATTGTCTCAAATTTCATAGGATTATTCTTTAAAATGAAAAAAAATAATTTAGTCAAGGAGACAACCTATTAATGAAAACATCAACGGACTTTGTAACAAATTAAACATGGTAAGATCAGTCCTGGAATTATGTTTGTAGTCTATTTACAGGGACTTGCAATATACAAATTTCACAAGGGACTTTATTGGGCCTCCTTTGTTCTTCTGTTTTTTGTTTGTTTGTCACTGTTATACTGTCAAAACAACCAAGTGGTTGGAGTGCAGCTAGTCAGTCAAACAAAATTTGCACAAGTGGATACAAGAGATTCTCTTCTGCTCAATCTGAGGTGGAATATAAAAGAAAATAATTTGATGCAAACTTTTACTGGTGATCCTAATCATATTTAAGACACAGAAATTTAGACAATTATTTGGGTTTTTTTTGTTTTCATGACAAGAAAGTCTAGAGATAATAAAATGCCAAGTGCAGCCAAAGCTTTTTTATTTAGAGAGTTTAGCAATAGAGAAAACAGCCAGAAGGATGAAGCACCATAGCTCCAACAATTTCAGCTTGTTGACAGAAACATCAAAGAATGATAGAAAACACAATGAGAACTGCTATCTAGGAAAAAAGTACAATATGTTACTTTTACATATGCATCTCTAGCACATCAATAAAATAATAATAAGAATAAGGAATATACTTTTTCCTTTGGTATTTTTTAGACTTTCTCTTATGACTGTGGTGCTTTTATATACATTGTTCATTTTATCTGCCTTAAAAGAGAATACCCTGAAGAATTCATCATTCACCAATGAACCAAAATTTATGATGTATTATTTAAGGAAACACATTTTTTGTCTCTCTTTGTATGTTAATTCTTCTCCATACATTTCAGTGATTTTCTGATCATTAAAACATATAGTTCTTGCTAATATATTTTAAAACACAAGGGAATTTATAAAACTTAACAGCCTGATCTGGGGGGAAATTCTTCTTTTATTTATCCCAAAGACTCAGTAAAAATACTTTAGACTTCTAAAATCTTAAAAATGATGCTTCATATGATGCTGTCAGCATCAATCAGCCATTAAGAAAATACATCTTCAAGCCATGGCCTGTCAAAACAATATTCCAAGGTTCAGGAAAAGTTTGGTAGCATAGGGCTGAGACAGCTGAATAGAAGAGGTTGCTGATACTTGGTTTTGAATTTAAAAAACTGCTACAGTTGTGTATCTCTTTACAGTTATATCTTTATTTATGTGCTAAAGAAGTTTGTTGGGCACAAACACTGCAGAATGGCTAACTGTTGTTTCATAGAATATTACAACAATTAGCATAACCAGGAAGTCATGAAATAGTAGAAGCTCTTTTGAGGACATGTAAATAGTCTCAATCACTTCTTAGATTCAATTCAGCATGTTGTTAAAGATGCTGCATATTGCATGCTGCATATTGCATGGAGTATTTTATTTGTCAAAAATAATTTGTCAGTTATTGATCTCAGTTTCATAGGTGACTTGAATTTTGGCAGGAGGTTGCCTGCATGTACTCTGACTTTATATATTATTCATAAATAATGTATTGTTCTGTACAATTTCTAATATTATAAATTAAAATCTAATGTAACATGGCTTCTAGTACAAAGATATCAATCTGAGAATTCTGAAGGCAGAAGCTGAAACAAAGAGCAGGTGGTTAGCTCACATCTGAAGATCTGCTGAAGTGTGTCATGACAGCATTCTTCTTGTGCCACCCTGGGAGTCAGCTGCTTGTCCTTGGTCTTGAAGACAGATGTTTCTATTTCTTGAAATGTGTGAGGTCTGGACTCATTTGCAATCTGGTATCCAGAGGTGTGATTTAGGATAGGATGACTCTGCAGAAGGATCTGGACAGGCTGGATCATCAGCCAAAGCCAGTGGTGTGATGTTCAACAAGATCAAATGTTGGGCCCTGCCCTTGGGTCACAACAACCCCAGACAGTGCCACAGGCTGGGAGAGAGTGGCTGGAAAGTGCCCAGAGGAAAAGGAGGTGCTGGTGACAGTGGCTGAATACGAGCCAGGGTGTGCCCATCCCCCTGGGCACTGGTGAGGCCTCATCTCAAATCCTGTATCCAGCTCTGGGTCCTTCATCACTACAAGAAAGAAACTGAGATGCTGGAGGAGGTCCTGAGAACAACAAAGTGGGGGAAGGGTCTGGAGCACAAGTCTTTCAGGAACAGCTGAAGGAGCTGGGAGTGTTCAGCCTGAAAAACGGAGGCTCAGGGGAGACTTTATCACTCTCTACACCTCCCTGAAAGGAGGCTGCAGCCATGTGAGGGTTGGCCTCTTCTCTTAGGCAGTCAGCAACAGAACAAGAGAAAATGGCCTCAAGTTGTGCCTGTTGAGGCTCATGTGGGTCATGAGAAGAAATTTCTTCATAGACAGGTTTGTCAAGGCCTGGACTCCCCAGGCAGGTGATGAATTCATTAAGCCCCACAGGTATTTAAGGAAAGGCTAGACATGGCACTTATGATCTAGTTGACAAGGTGGTGATTGGTCAAAGATTGGACTCAATGACATTTAAGGTCTTTTCCAACCTAAACGGTTTTGTTAATATATGATCTCTCACCACAGACTTAACAGCAGGGCCATCTCTTCAGAACAGCAGGTTACATCTTCCTGTTGGGAAAAAAATAATCACTGCAGCAGAACCACAAGTACCAGTATCAGACTCTGCAAGATAGTAGGGTGGTTTACTAGCAGTTTAGCTATATCTCAGAATGTATTCGCTTGCATATCAAGATATATTCTGTTGTATCTCGAAACTATGTACTAGAAGCAAGAGCAAATATCACTGTCAGCACCAACATGGTGCAAAAATGCAATCCAAAGACTGCACATGGCCCTCAACCTCAGAACAACACCAGAGACATGAGAAAAACCGGTAAGTTTCCCTGTCCTCTGAAGATCCTGGACCTGACATCTGGGTACAAACCACCAGGTGCTGCCTGCTGGTGGAATGGGTGGAACACTCCAGCCTGTGCACCTGACAGGAGGGTTTACATAAAACCCTTTTTCTCCTCTGTACACTCAGGCATGAGTTAAAGAGCTCACTTGGGACACGTATTAAGGTTTGGCAGAACAAAAGAGCAGCCTCCAAGCCCCCACTAGAGATCAGAAACAGGGTATTTAAATGGGTGTTTCCACACAAGTTTATGGTGTTTCAAATCACAGAAGAGGCCGCTGCTACTCGAGGCATGCCATCTCCACTGATGAGCACAGAAAAGCCTAAAAGGAAGAGGCAAGGGTGTTTTACTGCACTCCATCTGACCACTGCTATGCTATTACCTTGATAATTACTTCAGTAAATGTATAAAACAGCATTTACCTTGCAAGCCCTTTTCCTATTGTGATTATATTCCTGCCTACCATTTTTAGCAGAGAAAGAAAATATGCACTGCAGATGCAATTAATCTTAAACCTGGAAATCTGTAAGAGAAAAAAATATCACGCACAGAGAATAATTAACGATTTGTCCTCAAGTCAGTGAAGACACTGAGAGCTTCAACAGGCCATTCAATAAGATCTCACATTAGCAAAGCTAAAAATGATTATCCAGGCTAAGGCTGAATGAGACAAAAAGATGGAATTGTTGCCATCCTCTTCAAAGTGGTATTACTGAAAATGAAATTGATCCAAGGAAAGCTAACGTTTTATTAATGTAAATTCATCAAATATGGAAAAGAAAGATGACAGAAAGTTGCCAGAACCTATGACATAAGTGGAAGTGTTCAGTTTCAATACTGTTGGTGTAAAATTGATCCAAGTCTAAATTTAATTGAAAATAATAATTGTGAAATATGAAGTAGTATACCAGGTCAGCTCTAACATGATGGTAGTTCTAAGTAGTAGTCCTTAAAATCTGAGGAACTGAGCACATGATAGAAAACAACTTTTCTGTCACAGCATCACAATCAAAGGATATGGTGTCTTAAAAACACGTATGTCCCCATGGTTCTACTCTGGTCCATAATGGTGCTTGCTTAGATCAGCATCTCTTATAGCCATTGTAACCATCTAAAAAGATCAGGTTTAAATGCATCCCTCAATTCAGGCATAACAGATTGAATCTCATCCTCCTGGTCAGCCACCAAACAACAAAGCAAAGAAAATATTTCTACACCAACAATTATAGATCAAAGTGAAACAAGTGGTGAGCCCTGGAGATCCAAGTCAGAATTAGACTGAGCTAATCATTGCAGTGCTTTGGTCGGTATAAATGCATCCTACAAAGCCTAGGAAAGGGAAGCCAGGGTAAATATGATGTGTTCAGCCTGCCTGGAACTGTGTGTCACTTCTGAGAGGAAAGCAGCTGAGGGTCAAAGCATATTAAATCACTTGCCTCTGGAGTGTCTTTCAACAGCAATGCCAGTAGTGCCATTTGTGACCATGATTCTTGAGGGGACGTTACAAATGAACATTAAAAGACTGAAATTTTCTCTTCAGTTTTATTGAGTTCTCAGAAGGTTGAGTGATTGTTGAAGCTGAGGAGTCCACAGAACTGTTTGGAATGTCATGACAATGGACTTTAAACAGAAAATATAAAATATTGATATTCGGATTTTTTTTGACAGTCTAATTGAAAGCACCAGATGGACATTTCTGGTGACATATCAATACTTTGGCAGTTGGTGACAATCAGAGTCAGCAATTCTACTAAAACATTACTATAAGTAATTTTTTTTTTGCATACCTACAAAGTAGGTGCAGAAGTCAATATACAAGAATAATGAAAAAGGAATGCCGATGTAATTTTAAAACACCATGTTTGGTTTGGTTTGGTTTGATTTCTTTGCTGTGGCTGCGTGGAATCCTCCCGTAGGCTAGCTCCCAATCCCATGGCCACAAGCACAGCAGGCAGGCATTGATTGCCACTGCCTATACAGTGGATCCCACTTCTCTGCCGCGAAGAGACGCAGCCTTGGCGCAGAAAGAAGGGCGGACTCGGACTGGGTGAATCAACAAGCGTGTTTCCCTCAGATCCTGCCCAGGCAGAGCAAGGATCAGGACTGTGTTGCAGGTTTTAAGGAGGGGTGGAACACAGGGGAGGGGATTCCAACCAGCCAATAGAAAAAGTTCTGGGAGGGGCTCTGCCAAACTTAATCAATCTGATAAGCAATCTCAGAGAAGGGGAGGGGGAAGTTGCTTAGCCTCAGCCAATCCTTCAAAGCTGTCTCCAGAATCTCCTGGAAGGTGGGGAGAGGCCAAACCAGGATTGACAGGGCTAGGAGGTAGGGGGTACAGGATTGACATGTGGGAGGGCTATAGGAGGAACCAACTAGGACAAATGAGAGGGTACATGGGGCAAACCTTTCTTAAGAACCGAATAAACAAACACAACATCCTTTAACAACCAAACAGCCTCAAATGCACCGCCACACTTTGCTTTATTTTTTCTTATTTGAATGCCAAAAGGATATAACACTATGGTATGTAGTGCTCTTTTTCATTGTCTTTCTATGAAGGGTGCGTGAGAATGGAGAGGAGCTGTGAGAGGAATTTTTCCCTGTTAGCAAATAATGGTACCTAAGTTTGAAAATATGATGGTTGTTTAGAAAGCTACCCAGACAGAAAGGAAAACACAGAATAATGGTAAACAAACAAGAAAATAAACAATTTTTATATTCTTTTGTAGAAAATAAATATTTTTAATGTTAGAAGGTGTCATAATGAAGATATTTATAGCATAATATTAGTAGATCAAATATCTGAGAAGTAAACAGGTCACATTGTGTATTTGTAAGATATATAATCTGTGAAAAAGGGAACAATTTATCAGGTTGGTTGTACAGTGAATAATAACATATTTGTAATAAAGTAGGAATTACAGATAAGTGCTCATAAAATTTCTTCATGACAGAAAACCGTTACAATGATTCTGACTCATTTTGCAGTAAAA
>VYXD01009920.1:0-17983 GCA_013397195.1 Hylia prasina | reverse complement strand
AAAAAAAAAAAAAAAAAAAAAAAAAAAGACATTCAGGCCAGATGTCGGAAGAGAGAAGGATCCAAGGGCACTTCCTTTCAGTGATGAGAAGCCAAAGGCAAATACTTTGCTCATTTGTACATGGGTTTGGTATGCCAAGAGAAACCAAAGGCATGTAAGGTACTCAGGAGTCTGCTCACTGACATTACTGCATGAAGATTAAGCTATTCAGACACTTGGAAAAGGTCTTTGAAGACTGCAGGTAGTAGACTGGTGAGACAAAAGACATCTTTAGAATCTCCCAACATAGAAATCAAGATATAAATTGTATGAACTCCAGATAGAGGCACAAATGCACTTTAAAGCTTTATATCAACTAACTCCTCAGCTGATATACGGAAGTAGGGGCCAAGTTTCACTACCCTAAAATGAAAAATCTATTTTACCAAGTGGTTCTTTCCTTTCTTTTTCAAAAAGACATAATTTTAGTTATCTTCACATTTCAGTCCCTCCAAATGATTTTTTCATTGTGCTTTTAAAGTTTAAAACAAGATCTGTCAAAACCAGCATGAGTTTTCAACTGCAGAAAATCCAGGATGTATTCTATTAATTTTTACAGATTTCTATTGAAATTCTTTAAAATTTCACCTGTGTATCTAAATGGGCATAAACTATATATGTCATTGACACTTGGCTGCATCTGGATGGGTACCATTAATGCTGGAGAAAAGAGCTATGTTCTGCTTCAGCTGCTGGCCCACCAATTTTCCCTGGTGGGATCTGGCTCTGGTCAGTTTGACAGTATTGAGTTCATTTCCACCTCTATATCATGAAGTAAATAGAAGAAAATTTGCCTGACAATCTGTTTCTATTCTCCTAGGAGTCAAACCTTTTGTGGTAATGAGCAATGCAGGGACCCCAGGCAGGTGCAAAGGAGTGCTCTCTATTGCCAAATATCCAGCCTTTTAAAGCAGTTAGCAGGTGATCAGTTTACATAGTTTTTAGGCACAACAAGCCCAAGTCACCAACCACCACACACCAGATGTCACACAGCACATCTCCCACGTCCCTCTATTCCAGATAAATCACTCTCCCACAGCTGCCTTCCATGTAGCCTAAGGAACAGGCTGGAGCCATGTGACAAGGCCTTCCCTTTATAAAGCCTTACCTACTGGTAACACAAACTGGCACAAGTTTTTAAAAGGCAAGGAAACTATGTTGAATTCTTTGCCCTGTTCTGGGTTTGTATGAGCTGGTTCTCGTTTTCCCAAGGCAGCAGTTTGCAACAGTCAAAATACAACTATTGGTCATCAGACTGTTCCAGCACTTTTAATCATTTCTCCTCGGTTCAGCAGATCTGCAGTGACCTCACTGGTGGATCTTCCTACGGCTTCTCTAAAATTTATCAATTTCTTCATCCTTTCCCTCATGGTGCAGGTTTTGTTGAGTTTCTTTAATGGAGAGGCCAAAGCTAAACCAAGTCCCACCATAGACATAGTATGCATGATCACAGGAGTGATCGTGATCAATGGCATCAGGAAGAGCCCTCCCTCCTGATACCATTCCCTGCTTTCCATCATGCTCCTTTATTTTTATTTTTTTCAAGTGGTCCTACAGTGACATTCAGTGACTCTGATAGACAACGTGTCTTTTTCACTTGATTTAAGTCTTTAGGGAGATAAATTTGTACTGCTAGCATGCACAGTGCCTGAAGCTGAGGAAGACACAGATGCCAGTCATCTGCTTGGCTACATTCCCTCATAGTGAGGGAGCCTTTTCTGCACTGGAAACTTACCAAGACTGTTTAGTGTATATTAATTTTTTATTGCACAGTATCTCTGTGCTTTAGTGTACAGAAAGAGTCATATTCTTTTCTTGTCCTTCAATTGCTTCCATCTGTCCTGGAAATTGTGCCAACACAGGACGATAGTCAGTGGGACTAAAGTGAGTATTGAAGTTAAAGTGCTTAAAACAGCTGGAGAAATCTGCATGCTTGAGCATTCACAGCCAGTAGCCCTGAGGGATCCTGGCAGGTGTAAAAGCACCAGGAGAGCCTCCTGGAGAATCTTTCACTACAGCTACGCTCACATTGATATAACATGATTTAGACTTGATATATGACTGGATAAATCATTGGCAGCTATGGTGCAGAAAAAACTGCACCCAGTGAATGCCTGTTTAAATCCTGAGACAAATTTTCAAAATATCATCTGTGCAGAGATTTTTTTTTTTTTTTTGGTGCAATTTTTCCTGTTAATCTCTACCTTGATGAAATCAGGGCAAGGATTTTTTAATCCAGTCATCCAGTGTGCTGTGCTTGCCCTTCCTCTCCCTCCCTATTGCAACACCTCTGTGCTATGACTGGAGAAGAATAATCAGTATGTGCCACATTTTCACTAGTGTTATGATATCTTTTACGTAGAATACGTCAAAAAACATGTTCCTTTTCGGCACTGTCAAATGCTGTACTCAAACTGTGTCAAATTGCCCTTGAATATTGAAGTGGCTAATTGTGAAAAACAAGACTGGTCATTTCCCACCTACTGAGTAAGTATACAGTCTTCTCTAGTTCTACTCTATCTTAGAGGAAACATAATTCTATACCAGACAATTAGTTCTACTGTACCTTTGCCTTCTGCAAGCATTTGTAGGACCAGGGTTTGAAGTCAATAATGCTGGTGAAATCTTAGCTTTTACAAAAACAATTCAGCATTGAAATAAGAGAAACCCAAACATTTTGCTCAGACTAATTTGCATATACCCTGCAAAAAACAGCTAAAGAAGTTTCAATGTTCTCATAATGTATTATATAATGCTGGAAATCAACTTTCTGCTAGTCGAATGAATAGTCTGGTTAAAAACCCAAAAAGGATGCATTGGAATTACTTGTCATGAATCTGCCTTTATATTCGGATGCAACTTACCTGAAGCAATCTGAAAGCTTGCATTGCTGAGCCCTGGCAGCCGTTCATTTTTCTGCATATCACTTATCAGGAGCATACTCCCATAAACTTAGCCTCAAAGCCTGTGAAGGGAATTCCTTTGAAAAAACCTTAGCTGTTCCTCCCTTTCTCCCTCCTTCCACTCACCAACTACAGATCCACAAGCCATTTTTTTTCAACAGGTTTCAAATGTGCCATAAGCACCAAATCAGGTGCAGAACTTTGGTCACTGAAAGGCCAAATCTGAATTGTGTGACTTGTGTATTATCATAACTGAGGTTTGCACGTGTTAAACTTTCTGAGCTCTTTGTCAAGGAGCTGTGAAACACTTTGTGGTTCTGTGGTGAGAGCCATGAGCACGGCCCCAGCAGAGGGGTCATCGTCCGTGCCTGCAGGCACTGACAGCACTGCTCACCCATCCTGCACCTCAGCTGGGCACCACTGCCCAGAGCATCATGCAGGGGAGCAATGGTGGGATGCAGCAAGTTCATCTTGCAACGCCAAGCAAGAAGATGATAACCAAGACCAGACAGTCACAGGCCCCAAAGCTGTTTTACTGGCCACAAGCACTTTCTTAGCTGGTAGCATATAGTCAGCTTCATAAATTGGGCTGTGAGAGGTTTGTTACTAAAAAAAGGAGACTTGCACCATGTTGCACATTCCCTGCCTCCCTTGTACTAGCCTTAGCAAACTTACAGTCTTGTGTTCAGACAGATCAAGAAAACACTTTTATTTTGATTAGTCCTCTTAACTCGTGTAAGGAAAAGAAAACAGTGCAAAATTGGTGCTATAAAAACATTGGAAAGTTGTGAATGGATAAATAAGTATATTAACTTGCTCTATAAAACGTAAGAAATTGGTATGTAAATCCTTTGGAAAACACTTTTTCTTGGAATATACTTCACCCACATCTCTGTTACAGAATTCTATTATAGCTACAGCCCTGTTGTCAGGGTCAACAGGAAATTTCAAGTTAATAAAAATTAACAAGGGCTTAAAACTACAACTATTTACAAATGTCTAAATTTAGACTTCAACCCCATGTTTACAAACCCAGCTAAGGATAATCTCATAATTAAAACTATTGCTTAGCTTCCTGCTCCATCACTGCAAGAAAGCACTACATTGCTATTTTCAAGCAGTTCGTAGAAAAAATTAATTTGATATGGTAACTGTATCTGACTGGCTAATTATAGATAAAGAGCTAAATGATCTTCAAGAAGTCATTGATCTCTTTTCTGACAAATACTATCCTAAACTTCTTGAAAATGCCTCCAATATTATGTATATAAAAGAATTTTCCACAATATTCAAGACAGCTGATCAATCCAGTCCAAATTCCACAGGCTCCCCATTTCATTATGGAGTTGTGAGTGATGTAGGAGAGGAGTGCTTCATAACTTAATGCCCAGTCGTGTAAACCCTGTCAAAAAACCTGCAAAGCTCTCAGCTGGCAAACTCCTCTAACATCAGACAGACTTTCTGGCAGACAGCTACTGCTCTTTCCCACCACTGTATTTCTCCACTGTATTTCTCAAGGCTTAATACGTATTATTATGCTTTTAAAAATAATGACCATTCTCTTAGTATGCATTTTACACTTTATGTACTTTAAGAAACAGCAGTAGAGACAAAATGGGGCTTTTTCAAGTTTCAGTAGAGTTTCCAATGCAAAATTATTTCCATTTTTTTCACTAGACAATTAAAAGATAATAATTTTTTATCTTTTCTTCTATGTTTTGACATGCATAAATTTGTGGACAAAACTAGCTGTAAACACACTGAAATGTATGAACTATAGAAGACTGAGCCCCCAGTTTAACAGATCTAAAAGTACTCTGTTTCATTAGAGCTGTGAACAGAACTGATTAAAAGCTATCAGAAACATGGAAAAACAGGAAAGGAAACATATTGGTTCCTGCCGTCCCAGGATGTTGCCTTTGTGCCTTTGGGATCTAAGGCAAATTTAGATCACCAGTGGATTTCCTGCATAAACTTGCATTGTGCTTCCAACCCTGTAATAAGTTGATCCTTACTGGATGCCAAGCACCCACCAAAGCTTCTCTATCAACCCCACCCACAAAGAGACAGGAAGAGAAAATACAACAAAGGGTGCATGGGTTGAGATAAGGTTAAGACCAGGAGAGATCACTCACCAAATATTGTCAGGGGCAAAACAGACCCAAATTAGAGATATTAATTGAATTTATTACTAACAAAATCAGAGCATGATAATGAGCAGTAAAATGAGACTTTAAAACACCTTCCTCCAACCTCTCCCTCCTTCCCAGCTCTGCTGCTTTCTCCCAGCAGCACAGAGAGAGACAGGGAATGGTGGTTGTGGTCAGTTNCCTCCAGGGGCTGCAGGTGGATCTCTGCATCCCCAGGGACCTCCATGGGCTGCAGGGGCATGGCTGCCTCACCATGGTCTGCACCAGGGGCTGCAGGGGAACCTCAGCTCTGGTGCCTGCAGCACCTCCTGTCCCTCCTTCTGGATGTCTGCAGGGCTGTTCCTCTCACATGTTCTCACTCTGCTCTTTTCTGGCCACAATTACACATTCACAATATATTTTTTCCTTTTAAATCTATTACAGAGCTGTTACCACAATTTCTGATGGGCTTGGATCTATGGGACATGGAGGAAGCTTCTGGCAGCTTCTCACAGAAGCCACTCCTGTAGCAGTCCCACTAACAAAACTTGGCCATGCAAAGCCACTACATCCCCTTAAAATTTTTTGCCTGTCTAATATTTTCCTTTGCAGCACAGAAATTAAATTAACATTAAAGGGAATTTCACTTTTTCAGGAAACATTAATTGATAGAAACCAACAAAATTCCTAATACTATTATTACAAGGAATTATGAAGAATTGGATAGAAAGAAATGAGCTTATAGAAATGTTTCATGATAATAACACTGTGTTTTTTGAAAAATATAAATTATATTCCCTTATAAAAGACAAGATTGAAATAACAATGTTATAAAGGCACAAAAGATTATAGAAGAAAATTACCCTGAGGTATCTAATTTCAATTCAAAGTGGTTCAAAATCAAGACTTCTTTAAAAAAAAGACTGAATTTGCCAACCCATCATCAAACAGATCTCATTTAAAATTTAATTAAATTTTAACTTTGCATTTTGAAGTGCACTAAATACTACAAGCTTTAATACTGTTACAACACAGCAAATTCACCACACTCAAAAGAACAATACTTTTGAATTATATTATCAAGTAAAGGAAATAAGCCTAAAAACTACTCAAACATCAGGTTTTCAAAGAGATATAAGCCATTTTTCTATTATATGGGCTGTATCAAAGAAAAATTTGCCATCCATTTTCACCATTAAAAAGCTCATATAGTTAGTGTGTACATTAATATGATATAAAAATATAAAACTACTGGAAAATTTATTTTGATTCCAATAGGATACTGGAGGGTTTTTAAATTTCAATTTTCACATAGAAAGTGAAAATAGAAAGCTCTTTCACGTAGAAAGCTTGTTAATCACAGTACAAGTAACGATTTTTAAGAACTGGAAGTTCTCCTTTCCTTAACAATTCTGTATCAATTGATGTGGAAATCCATGAAAAGTGTTAGTATTTTACCTGCTTAATTATTGTTGTAGTGATAAATTTGTAATCTCTTGGGATCCAGACACAGAACCTTATTAAATAAGCTTTCTTGCTGAATGTGTTTATAAATGCCACTTTGTCAACAGCGGCAGGTATTGCAACACTTAATAAATTGGGGTAGGGTGTGTCAGCTTGATGTTTAGAAAAGGATTAACATGTATCTAAAGTGAGCTGTCTTTTGAAGCCTTGTCAAAACAAACAAAAAAACTCTTATGCTTTGAAGTGTCAGCAAAAAGGTGCCATCACACATCAAGAAAAATTGTTTGTCAAAGAAACTAAGTATCTTTATCCACTAAAATCACATAGAGTTATTAACATATTTAAAAATATGTGTACTAAGAGGTCCAGCCAAATCAGTGCGATGATTTACACACTTGATGTTAAGGAATAATAAGTGGAGTTTTTTCCCATCTTTGTGGTGCCATCTTTGTATGACCTGGTGATTGAATGGATGACATGGTCACTGCGTTGCTGTTTCAGGGAGATGGAGCATGTTACATTCAATAAGCACAGAACTAATTAGTCTGGACAGCCAACATGCTTCACTAAAGTAAGGATAAATTACAGCAAGACTGTTCATGTCAGTCGTTGTCAAAAGGCATCAGTGAAGGCGTGGGACCTACCCCCACTTCCCTTAATCCCATGCTCTCCTCTGTCATGCCACACCAAACACGGACACCAGCCTTGTGCTGACTATTCTTACATCGTGCAAGATGTCAGCATGAAGAGACTAGAACCCATCCTTCCAGGCAGAAAACAGAGCCGTGGAATCCAGAAGCTCATACACTGATGTTGTTCTAGCATTCCAGGGAAGCTGAAGATGAAACCTTAGGAAAAAGCAGACTTACTGGAGGAATGCACACACAGTCATGCCAGCACCATGTGCTCCTTTCCCTGACCAAAACCCAGCTGTGCTCACTGCCAAAGGCAGGTGGGCAGCTCTGGGCTTCCTACAGGCTCCAACAGGGGCATATGCATGAGGCACTTTGAGGGAAGATTCTCAGATTTGGCCTTTTTTATTTCTTGAACTTGGTGTGAAGCAAAAATACTGAATCTCTATCAACTTGCTTCTAAGTTGTCAGTAAACAGACATTTCCTAAAACCTGTGAATATGTGGGTTTTTGCAAGGTCTAATGGAAGGTGTCTGGATCCATTTCATAACAGATTTCTGGGACATTTCTGAGCTGCTGGCTACAAATACAAGGCTGCACTATACAAGTGGAAGTCTAACAACTTTAACAGACTTTATTCTTTCTGTACCAAGCCTGACATACACAACTGGAAAGCTAATTGAAGTCACCTGAACTACAGAAAACGTGTTGCTGGGGCATTAATAAGATTTTTTTCATGGCGATTTTAAATTTTTTCTAAGTTTTGTGTCTTTACAGATACACAGAGGAGCAGCACAAACATAGCCCTATTAATATTCCAGCTATTACTTTCTAAATAACAATGCCTCAGTGAAATCAAGAAGCCCTCCAATGATGGTAGCACTTTGCTTATTCAGACTCTTAAATTTTCTCATCACTTACAATATAATTGAGAAAGATATAAAGAGTCCATGTGTAATACAATTTTTTTTTAAAATGAAAACTCTGGAATTTCAACTCCATAAACTCTAGTTTGCAATATTTTTTTCATACAACTGTGAACATTAAGCTTTTATCGCTGATACTTCCTGTACCAAGCTTTATCAAGAGAGACAGCTGCAGGAGACAGCTAATTTAAATAAAAATTAGTTTAGAAGTTAGGATTAATTCAAAAGTTACCAAGTGGCCTTTAAAACCACCTTAAGCATAATCATGACTCTTAAGTGACGAAATTTTATTTCCTTCCTCATCAGAAAATATTAAAAGATAATATCGCATACGTAATACCCATGAAATACTCTACACTCACTTTCATGTGATTTGCTATAAATGTATTTTAGATTAAATTCAAGTATCAGCATAATCCCTAATTCCTCTTAGCAACATTAAAAGAAACCCAACAGTTTTAGTTATTTCTCATCATACAAATTAAAGAAATTTCAGAGAAAAGGGTTTGAATAAAATCCCTACTATAACATCCAAGCCGGAGATGCAGAAAAGACAGGTATTTTTTAACACACTTACCCAGCATCATGTGCATATGAGCCAATGCAAGCATTCATGCTCCATGCCCTCCTCTCAGGTCAATTTCAACACCAGCAAAGTACTGCCATCACCCCTCACTGCCTCATCCAGTGAGGTGCAGGGGCCACACAACTCTCACTTGTTACCTAGACAGATGTCTCTTTTGGGATTGGAGTGCTCAGACATCTGCCAGGATACACACCTAAGTAGCCTGGCTCTGGCAGGATTTGAGGCTTTATTTTGGTTCTGCAATTTTCTGACTCCAAACCATTAGCTGGAAGCACAGAGCGTATTGAGGTAAATGGTTTCTCCAGCAGAATTGATGTGATCCCACTGGTGTCCCAGTGCCTGGGAACATGGTCCTGGTGCAGAGGGAGCCCCTGTGTGAACCAGTTTGGGACTGGTGGGGAGGTAGGGCTAATGGACCTGCGTGTCTGGGTGGCAGAGAGCTGCTCCTTGTAACATGCTCCATTTTCTTGTCCTTCTACTGTTCTGAGGAGTCAGCTGTTTTACAGCCTGAGGACCGAGCCCACACTGTGTAAGGAATTTAGAAAATTTTTCACAGTGAGCTGAGCAGATGACCAAGTTCAAGGCTCAAGCACCAAATGCCAGGATGAACTTGCTTTGCAAAGTACTGATAAACTCTCCCTGCATATGTGTGTCAGATCTGAGCAAGTTTTCAAAGAATGAGACCAGCTCAGCAAGGACCTCTTGATTATTCAAAATCAATCATTGTAACTTCAATTTTTTTGTTTTTATTAATAGCTGAGTCAGAAGTTATTATTATAAGTGTACAGAAAAGTATGAAATCAATAACACATGGTGAGCTGTGGAACTTTAAATAAAAATAGAATCTCTGAATCCTCCCAATACTTAACTTGTACTTACAGTTCATCAGAGATGCTTAACAAATTTATGTAAGATCTTTCCTTGTAGTGTTTACTTATTCACGGCCCTCAGTGGTACTAGACCCCATTTCCTCAATGGGAAGAGGTGACATTTGTTTCTCCAGTCTGCACCTTGGACATTGCCAAGAGCAGGTTTTATCAAACGGTTACACTATATATGACTGAGGAACAAAGCATGTGGTACTAGCACCCCCATCATTGTACCTTTCTGATTAATCACTAGCCACAAGAGCAAATGACAGAAGCAGCTTAAGCCACTAGAGACACCAAGACAGATTATCATCTACTGCAAAGTGGTAATAGTTGTGCTGATTTTGAAAACTTTGTCTTAGGAAGAATGCACTGTGGGGATTGACACCAGCATTCACTGCCTGCAACGCTTTAAACATCAGATTGCACTGATGCCCAGCACAGCACCAACTCACACTGACTTGTACAGTGTTTTATGCAGTTCATCTTTTCCAAACCCACCATCCTCCTTTTCCTTCCCTGGAGCTGAGACAAGCAGTGCCATCAGGAACACCTTGAATTTTAAATGGGAAACTGTACTACCTTAATATTTCACATCACATTAAAATGTGCCTTAATGCTGTTCTGATTTCAGCACCCTGGAAAGCCCAGGAGTTGTACAGCAGTCTGTGATCAAAAAGACAGGAGCAGAACTGCAGGTTCCAGTTGAATCTCAAAAGTAGAGTGGCACTGCTTGCCACTGACTACTAAATAAACATTTTCTAGATTATCACCTCTACTTTCTTATCTCCATGCCGACTCAAAGTTCTAGGTAGCACCAGTCTCTAACAAAGATGGAAAAGAAAAACAGTAGGAAATGTTGGAGAGAATGCTGGCTAGATGGAATTAGTATGAAGACTGAGATTTTTTAAAATATGCTTTCTAAACTTCTTCATTTTTTTATGTTCCTTTTAGATTTTTTTATTATTATTATTATTATTTCAAGTCTTTTAAATTCATTTCAGGCATTGATTTCCAGGCAGAAAATACTTCAATACCCCATCTGCCCTCCTTTTTGCCTCAGCTTACAGTTTTGGGGATCTTAAATCAGACTCAGTTCTTACTTGCCTTCCACTGACAAAAATGCTAGAACTTGACTCACAAGGAGAAGAGTTTTCTGAAATACACAGACCTGGTTGGCCAGCCTAGTGCTGTGTGTACACAGTAGCTATCAGCTGAGTGTAATCCTTAGATAAAAAGTTGTCTACATTAATTGTCCAGAACAAGTTTTCCTGAATACATAGTTAATGTAATCCTGGGGCCAGTTTTCTATCAGTTATCCAAGATCGCATCCTTTAACTTGAAAAAAAGATCTATACATTGTCCTTCTGTGAATTTTATCCTGTACTGTTCAAAAGTGCAATAAAACAATGTTATTGTTAACACTGATAAAATAGATAGCAAATATGATATATGAATCAGTTAAAAAAACCCCTATGTCCTTCTTCATTATTACTGCTATGAAAAATTAGTAATTCTTCTGAGAACATGTATGTTCACTTAGCTTATCTGAAGATGTAAAGGTGTATTTTTAAGATGATTCAAATTATATTCTTGAAAATAAAGGATTTCCCTTTTTAATAGTAGTCTATGAGAAGAAACATTTCAAGAAAAAAAGGATAAAAAAAAAATCAGTCAAATGGGTTCTATTAGTTATGATATTACTCTTATTTAAGAACATTTAAAAATTATTTTAAGAAAATTCTATCAATAAATGAAAACACTGTGATTTGGGAGGTGGCAATTTCCAGCACAGAGAAAGAAAAAAAGAAGAGAAGCAACAGAGAAAAGAAGACAAAAAGAGGATCTGGATGTGATAGAGGAGAATGTTTGTTAGCTGGAATCTACATTATAACAGAGATTTTCTCCATTATAGGCTGCCCAGGCTTCTGGAAACTGGTTATCTATCACCATGATTTTCCCTTTTAATCTTTTGTCTTTTCATCTCATCCAATACAATCCACCAGATCTGTCACACAAAATTAGCAAAGACTGACTGGCCTGAAAAATCTTTTCCTAATATCCCCAGAAGCAGGTTCAGAGTCACCAGTTTAAATTCTACATCTTTCTTCTACTTCTTTTCTTAAGGGCTATGTTTACTTTCTGTAGCCTCTCTGTAAATCTCCACACAGAAGAATCATTACCAGAAATATGTCACCTTTTTAAGCCACAGAGCTTTGCTTTGCCTATCTCAATGATTTGAGCTTACAATTTACTTTTCAAAAGCAATCGCTTATGCCTTTTATTTCATACTCTTCTGTAACACTGGATGGTGTCAAGTGGCAACTTCTTCTGGTTTCAGCACCAATTTACATCAGCTGAGGTCTTGGACCTTTCCATTTCTCAGTTTTTATGTTCATTCACCCCTCCAACCCACAGGGATAACCCTCTCATTTTAAATACCATGTCGTTCTTACTGTCATCCTTTTGTCATCCTCACTGGATTAATGAAATACAAATTACATTGATATTTTTTAAGTGAAAATACAGAGAAAATTTGACTTAAAATGCAAACCTATTAAAAAGAATACGTAGCACTTGGATATTCCAGTGTTTTTACAATGGAATGAGAATAATGTGTTTGGGGGTTTTTTATGCTGAAGACTTGAAATTAGTTAAAAACTGCGTCTTGCACCTATAAGCAACCACCTTCACTTTGTAGTTCAGTTCTTCCCCTTCAAGAATTACTCTGGAGATCCAAAGTCTGATAAAGTACAGTGATTCATGTGCTGGACTGGAGCAACACAGCTTATTGAAAGAACCAATCTATGGAGCATCTTTGCAGAACTTATAAGTATCTCCCTCTGCAATATACACAGGTAGCTCTGACTCCACACAATCTCAAAAGATTTTCTGGGAGAGGTTTTGTTTTTGGAACACAGAGAAAAAGCAGAAGTGAACTTTATTTTTAAACTCACTCAAAATAAGACAATCTGTAGAACCTTCTGTATTGTACCTGAAATTCTTACAATTAGAGCAATCAAACTTGCTTTTTCAACACTGTTATGCACAGGTAGATGTAGAAACAATGTCCCTCTGCAGTAGTTTCCCCATCAGGGTTCTGCTGCAGTCTGTGACCCATGATTGCACAGGTTCTTGTGCTGTATGTGACACAAGCCCTTGGCTGGGCTGGGGGTGTAGCTGGTGTCCTCATACAGCAGTGAGACAACAGCAGTAAGGACAGAAAAATGTCCAGTGTCAGCCTGTCTTTCAAAAAGGTTGATTCAATCCAAAGTTAAAAAAAGAGAGATTGAGGTCATATAAATAATGGAAAATCTCACACAAAACTCAGTGACTCCAAAGGTGGAAAGGGAGATGGTGTAACATCTGTCCCCTGGGATTTTCACCATCTGAGTGGGCTAAGCCATGAACAACCTGATCATTAATGTTGCTCCTGCTAAGAGCAGGAAGCAGACCCGAATGACCTCAGAAATCCTTTTCTACCTAAATTTTGGTACGAAAATAGAGAATGATGATTTTAATAGGATTTCTAGTAAGTTTAAGTTTTGTCCTATGAGCAAATACAGGCAGCAACATACTTAGTTAACCAGTTTGTCTGGTATTAAAAGCCTTCCAATATTCAAGATCTTCTCAGTATTATGCCCTCTCTTTATTTCTTAAGCATTTTGAACATAAAAACTAACAAAGCAGTGTCCTGTACTCCTAACCAAAACTTATGGCAACAGATAGCACATCTCACTGCTTTCCTTTTATAAGTTTTTGCAAGTCAGATTTTGTTGCATCAGTTATGGATTGGAGACTTCCCTTAGTGGTCATAATGGCTAACTTCAGTATTTATTTAATTTTAATTATCATTGTTGTTGCCATTACTATGTCATTAGTGACATAAAAGTTCCTGGAACTCTTAGGAAAAACAGATTTTTTCCAGACACTTGTAACAATCATTTTATATCTCTCTGAAAATAATATATTTAACAAAATAATATAGTTTAAAATAATATGAAAGAAATTAAGATCCATTCATTTATTTTTGCACTCTGAACATACATTAAAAAACCCACAAAGACAGAGACATTTTGAGGTAAAAAGGAGAAATATGCAAGAATGACATCTATCTTAGGTGATTGTAATGCGGCCGTAGAAGACCACTGTAAGAAAAAATCAGCAATAAAAGTAACACCTATAAGCAATACAGTAGATAATAAAAATATTAATTGCTAAGGGGAAAACAGGCAACAGAAACACAGCTGAACTTCCTGAGTTATGTAGTACAGGAATTATTATATTGTGTTCATAGCACACACATAGAACTTCTGGAGACAATTTTTTGTGTTTTACCCTTAATGATATTCATATGCTCATGTACTTGTACACATGTCTCATTTCTGAGACTTTGGGCCATGATGTCTCCTACGCCCAGAGCACAAATAGGCATCCAGAGACACTCCAGTGTGGAGGACAAAAGAAAAAAACAAACAACATCAGTGGCATATTAAAAAATTTGAAAAGTGACAGGGATGAAAACAAGAATTTCTGCCAGAGGAAAAGACTTCCCAGAGGAGAAACTGCTGCTCTGCAACACAGTGGTTAGAAAGAAGCAGGAGACATTGTTCTTGCTGTCTGTATTGTACTATGCAGAAACACAAGAAAAAGCAACTGGCTGGAGGAAGGCAGAAAACATCTTTGTCTGTTTGTACCATTGGCATGTCATGATGTGCTTGTCATCCATGCAAACAACCACCATTACATCACAAAGTTAATACTGAGTTTCACTAGGGATTTTTTTTTTTTTAATGGTGAAACAGGAATCTTGCCCAGAATTTCGCTGAAAATTTTTTTACCTTATTAAAGATGTTAAAGCACAGGTAACACAGAAGTGGAGTCACTCTCTGATCAGTGAATTCTGAATCAGCCAAACATATATGGGTGCATTAGTAAATTACTTGTGTCTCTGCCTTCTTTTTTAAATGCCTGTTTTTTCCAGTTACCTTGCATATTCATGAACATTGCTTGGGTTAAATACCAATTTTTTTTTTAAAAAAGATCTAAAAAAAAATCTAAAAAGTTGACATTAGTTTTAGAAGTCCCAGGATGAAACTATTTTGCCTTATTATAAGCAGTCTATAAGATGAAGGCAAATGTGGAATAAGAACAAAGTCTGAACCAACAGAGATTTGCTATGCTATTCCAAGCAGTTGACTTTAAATTATTCAGAATTTAAAAATAAAAATGCAAAGGGAAGATATAAGGCTTATTAATCATATTAAGCAAGCTCATATTAATCACATTAAGGATTGTTCTCATAACTGTCATCTGTTTCCTCCTGCATGACTTTGAGAAATAAGTACTTAATGTCCATTTCCCCAGATGATGACAATGGCACACGATTCCAAAGAAGCTGGAATTATCTAAGCCCAGAGGAAAGATACAGATGCTCCAGGTATCTTCTCTTTGCTTTTGTTTCCTGCCTACTTATCTTGCAACACCAGAATGAACAAAAGCCCCACTCAGGGAAATTTCTTGGTGCAAGATGAAATCCCTCAGTGACTCCTAGCACATAATTTAACTCCATTCCTTCCCACACTTATAAAATTATATTAAAATGATATTTATTTGAAGTCATTGTAATGCCACAGCAAATAATTAATTGGGGCTTAGCTGTGACCTGGATCAGCCTTCAAAAGTCTGCAGGTTGTGGGACTATCAGAAACCACCGTTGCCTCTTTCAACCTTACCATTTAAAGTGAAGAGGGGCAACTCCAAAGCCTCAAAAGTGAATAGTTGCTAAAAGTTGGGTGCTATGAATGTAGATTTACATCTTGGCTCAGAGCAACAGACAACACACTCCAACAAGGATGGGGAGGTTCAACACTCATGGCACAGTGGAGGTGAAAATAAAGACACTGCAGAGAAACGAGGATTGCACATCCTCAGGGAACCTGATTCTTTACTCAGTGTGGTTAAAAAAACATGGTTCACACCATTCAAATCCTGGACTTACAATTCATATAAATAACACATACATTTGGGCTCCCTCAATTGTTTTATTAATAAGGAAATTATTCATGTTAAAAAGAGTTTTTTATGTGTTCCAATGGAGGTTGGAACACTGATCTTCAAAGTATTAAACACCTCACCATCTCCATGTCATGTGTCATCATATCACAAGGTAGAACCCTTTCTTTCTGTGCTGATTTTGGCTGGGATAGAGTTAATTTTCTTCACAGTGGCTGGTGTGGGGCTGTGTTTTGGATTTGTGCTAAACAAAGAGTTCAGAATGTAGAGATGTTTTTGTTACTGCTGAGCAGAGCATGCACAGAGCCAAGGACTTCTCTGCTTTTTGTACTGCCACACTGGCAGGGGAGGTTGGGAGGAGACACAGCCAGGACAGGTGACCCCAACTGACCAAAGGGATATTCCAGACCATGGGACATCATGTTCACTATATAGAGTGGAAGGAAGAAGGAGAAAGGGAGGGGACATTTGGAGAAATGGAGTTTGTCTTCCCAAGTCACTGTTGTGTGTGATGGGGCCCTGCTCTGGAGATGCCTGAATACCTGCCTGCCCATGGGAAGCTGTGAATTCATTCCTTAATTCACTTTGCTTTTTTCTGGGGATTTTGCTTTCCCTATTAACCTGTTGTTACCTCAACAGGTTAATAGGGAGTTTTTTACCCTTCTGATTCTCTTCCTGATTCTGCTGGTGGGGCAGTGAGTGAGCAGCTGCCTGGAGCTTGGTTGATGGCCCTCTTGGTGCAGGGATGTATTGCTTCAGATTCAGTGGATGCTCAGTGTTCTCTCTGCTCTTTGCAGATCCCTTGCCTAAAATTGGAAGAAAAACTTTCCAAACAATATTAAAATTGATAACATAAAGAGCAGTCTTTTAATGAAAGCTTTCAGGTGCACATGTTATTCCTACGTCCACACCCAACATCAAAATTTCATATTTTTTAGAAGTCTAACTAATTATCATATCTAGCAAGTACGTTCAATAGGAGAACAGTTTCCCTGGTAACTCACCCTTGGATCTACCTCTATGGAGCCCCTCCAAGGTTTCTTAGCCCTATATCTTGCTATGTCTATGAAGGATCTTATTATTTTGGCCCTGGTGCTGCTGCAAAACAGGATGTCCTTGTTAGAAATTCTTTTCCTTGAAAATAAGATCAAACAGAATTTTAAGAATATAGCATAATATGTGAGAAAGGGTAACTACTGTTCTAAAGTGTGAGAAGGTGCTAGAAACTATACAGCTATATATATTAAAATTCGAAAAAGCTACAAATATATTAAAAAAGTGAAAAATCTTTAGGCATCAGATCAGTGATGACACTTTCTTTCTATCACCGTAATACTCAAATAGTGTGACTGAATAGCTGTCATGAGTAATACAAAATGTCACTGTATTCTATATCTATCTGTGTTGGAAAAACCTTTTTTTATGACCCAGAGACGGGGCTCCTGAGAGGCATTTTAAAGACTTTGATTCCATTTTCAGTCTCATGAGAAGGGTGAGATGGTACAGATGCTACAATTCGCACCATCACAATCAGAAGCCAAACTATTTCCTAATTACAATAAATTATAAGTGGTTTTTGGCCTATCAGCTTTTGCCACACAATGCTGCTAATGCTTCTAAGCCAATCATCTATTAAAATACCCCATGTGGGACTTGCTACAATACATCTTTTATAGTTCCATTTCTCCAAAACATCTCATCTATTTGCAAGGTCGTCATTTGAAACTTGTTTCTAGTTCAATTTCTCAGTGTCTCTCCTATTCCATGGCCTTTCTAAGTCAGCATACTTTACGTCAAAGTTTGCATACAGATGCACAAGATTATGCGAGCCTTCTCTCAGGCTTTGAGAATTCTCTACAAATCCATTGCCCGCATATCTGTGTCCCAAAATTGTTACTTGTTAAAGAGCCAGTGCAGTTGGGACCGGAATTGTGGGGCAGACAGGAGATGCCGGTCCCTTTAAAATTCTGGGGCACCCAAGCCCCTTCCTCTTTTGCCTGGCAGCATTTGCTGAAGGCTCTGTTTTGGGAAGGCTGTTTATTGGAAGGGAACTGCCCTGGTGCTGACAGCCCAGCTGTCCCCAAGCCCCGACATCAGCGCCAACACCAGCGGAGTCCCAGGGGTGGCAGCAGGAAGGGTCAGGTGGCAGCGCTCGTTGTGCCAGCAAGTCTTTGTCTGCCCCTGGAACTGCTCCATAAGTTCCTGCTTCCCTGCGAAGGTTCTTTTTTATTGCCATCTCTTTTTTTCACCCCCTTCATCTCGCAGACCCAGGGAGCACCATGGTGGGGTAGAGAGCTGACTCATTTTCCCTTTCCCTACACACGGGGACATATCAGAAGGAGGCAGTACCTTGCAATGTTGGGTGTATCTTTATTCTCCTGGCATTAGTGAGATTTTGCAGTTTTGTATCTAGTGATTAT
>VYXD01009919.1:170095-181497 GCA_013397195.1 Hylia prasina | reverse complement strand
ACTTCGGTATATAATCCATGTGAATGACTACCCACTGAGAAGATGAGACTAAAAAAAAAATGAATCATCTGCTTTTATGTTGAACATTGTCCACACTTAGAGTGAAACATTGTCCACACTTAGAGTGAATCTGTAAAATACTACTGTGACTGAGTGCAGGGAGTTAAGTTACACAGATTTCTGGGCTGTCCAGGAGTAAATGATACAAACCAACATAAAGATAAGTTCAAGACTACTTCCCGTGATTCTTGCTGTAATAGTGGGGAACCTGTGCTTTGGAGAATGTTTGCTGCTTTGCTGTTAAGTTTAGTAAATTTCTCCCAACTATGAAATGAGGCGTTCTAAAATCTGGAAGTTCTTGGCCAACAGCAATGGATGAAGAAGAGGGGATGCGTGTGGGAGACGCATTAAAAGTGAAGCAACCCAGGAAAATGAAGATCCGTACTTAGCAGAGCTTATCCCACAAATGGCACAGACTTGCAAGTGGCGTTCTGCTTCTGCTCACTTTCTGATTGTGTAAGGACCTTTGAGTGACTTTTTAGATTCAGAGAATCCTAGAATAGTGTGGTTTGAAGAGACCTTATAGACTATCTCGTTTCAAACCCTGCCATGGGCAGAGATCCCAACCACCTGAACAGGTTCCTCCAATCCCTGTCGCACCCACCCCCGGATAATTCCAGGGGTGGGGCAGCCACAGCTTCTCTAGGTAACCTCTGTCAGGGCCTCATCACCTAAATGTTTAAATTCTTCCTTCTATCTCATTTAAATCTACCTCTTTCAGCTTAAAGCCATTCCCCCTTATCTTGTCACTCCATCCCTTGTCTGAGTGCCTCTCCAGCTCTCTTTATCAACTCGAAGGGGCTCCAAGGTCTCCCTGAAGTCTTCCCTTCTCCAGGTGAATACCTCCAACTCTCCCAGCCTGGCTCCAGAGCAGGGAGGCCCTCTGATGACCTTCGTGGTCTCCTCTGGATTTCTTCCAACAGTGCTACATCCTTCTTATGTTGAGGATCCTGGAGTTGGACGCAGCTCTGCAAGTGGTGTCTCACCAGAATGAGCAGAGGTGCACAATCACCCCCCTCAGCCTGCTGGCCACTTTTTTACTGATGCAGCCCAGGACTATCTGGGCTGCCAGAGCACATTTGCCAGGTCATCCTGAATTTCTAATCCACCAAAACCCCAAGTCCTTCCCCCCAGGGGCAGCTCACAATCCACTCCGTATTCGTGTCCCGCCTATATCTGTGCTTGGCATTGCCCCAACCCAGGTGCAGGCTCTTGCACTTGGCCTTGTTGGACTTCGTGAACTGAGTCCTTCAGTTCAGACACCTGAACCAACTTGTTGGACTTCAGTTTCTGAACAAAACTCAGTTGTGTATATTGAATTAGTGCATCTGAAGATTGAGTAAAGCCTATGGTCATACAACCAGCCTGAGAGCAGCTACACCTGCCCTTCTTTCTGAACTTCAGATGGAGGTTACATGCCAAAGACTTAATTACATTAAAGCAAATATGTCCTCAAGCTGCAATGCCATGCTTAAGGCCTCCGTTAAAACCCCTAAAATGTATTCAATAGTGAAAAAAAAAATAAAAAAAAAATCCATGGAACTATTCACAGGGCAAAATCTGAATTTTCTTTTCAGACTGGGGCAGATTTTTGTCCCACCTCCTCTCCCTTTGTTGGTAGGCCTTGAGGAATCTTCTTGATCATGCACCTCTATTGGTAACATTTTTGAACCAAGGACCCCCATATATGTACATCTATTTACAATTTTTATAGGAAGGTATTATAGTAGGTTCTAATACTTTACTCCTGCAGCCCAGTGGATCATCTCATGCCCCTCCCAGGGATCTAAGCACCTCACTCTACCGACTTAAAGAAGCAACCATATGTTCTGGGAGAAAAACTAGTACTAATTAAAATCGTACTTATATCTGGAATTTATTCTATCACTAAGAATAGAGAGCATACAGCCCCAGATGAATGCTGTGGGGTAAGACACAATCAAAGGAAGCTTCTTTTGTCACATCACGAGGGAACTATTAGGAAAGTAAATTTTCTCTGCTGTAAGAGTTTTAAGCAACATTTAGGTATATTTATACCATTACCACATTGTAATTTTGCTGAGATTTAATTCAAAAGACTTATTAAAATGTAGAGTAACAAGAAGTTATTGTTACTTTACAATACTTCCTTCTACAAGAAGGAAGTGCTATTTTAAAAAGACAATTCCTTTTTAGATGATAATACAATTTTCAGATAAGCTAAATCAGAAAGAGCAGTGAATACGCACTTCTGTTTAAGTTTGCTTTCTTGTATTGAATTAATCACATAAAAAAGAAAGAAAACATGGGTAAGTCAGATAAAAATAAATTGAATTTTCTTCTATGAATGTCTGATGTTAAAATATAATTTATTTCCTATTGACACAACCGTAAAGAAAAAGTAAAAAAAGTAGTAAGACATGCAGAAATACCCCAACAAATTATATATTAAAAATGCCAAATAAAGACCTGCTTTTTTGTATCTCTAAAAAATACTAGCTTTCTAGTGATTTAGTCAGCCGCCAGAGGTTTGCATGTGCCCATTGAAAAGTGGGAGTCAGAGCCCAGGAAACTGACCTTCTCTTTGATAGGAGAATGTTGCCTCTTCCTTGGGGAACACTGAGTGTGTGTTTGGCATTTGGCTGAACACCTTGAGAAGGAGATAGCAGAATTCTAACTGTTTTGTATCTGTGAGAATACATAACCTATCCCTCCTTGAAGACCTTGAGCTAAAAGAGTATGCTATAAGCTTCAGACATTGCTGGTGCTTTTGATTCCTCAATACTTTATCTTATTCTGTCACTTGACAGTCTGGGGAACATGAGGAAAAACTGCTATTCTGGTAAAAGTCATCTTTTTCTCATAAATAATGGCCTACCTCTTCAGCTGCCATGAGCTGGCATAACTCGTCTGATTTGGTACTTGGATGTACATCCATGAAGATTTACTTTCCTCATAGATCTACATGGAAGTGAGATCTACTTCCCCTTTCTTCTTGGCATGGTATCTTAGCAGACCATTTCTAGCCTGAAATCCTGTCTTTGGTACAGGTAGCCACCACCCATGTTGTGAAGTGGTCAGGGTGTATTAAAAATTCAGAATGTCCTGAGCTCCCCCTCTGTGGATGGTGATACATACACAATTGAGTGGAATCAGACAAGTTTGCTATGCATTGTGACACATCAGGATTTTTACTGCCCTTTTCATGCCCTGTTTGTCTCCAGAGGAGCTCTCTGGTGTCTCACTAAGCAGTGCAGTCCCACTGATGCGCTCCTCCTGCTCTGATCTGACTGCTGTCCAGGTCAGCAGCTCTTGCCTTCAAAGTCTTCTCCTTCCCTTCAGCTGCCACCCATCCCTGCCATGTGGCCATGTCATTAGGAATGAGGGGAAGTAATTGTCAGCTTGCACAAAGCTTCACGTAGGTGACCTGAGTTCATCCCTTACCTCCGTAACGGCGAAGCTTCGTTTCCCACAGGGAACAACCTTGTACCACTTGTCGTGAAGAACATCCATGAAGCCATGGGATTTGTACTGGCTGATCAGGTCAGAAATGTTTGAGGTGAGTGGAGAGTTGGGGGGAAGACCAATGCCATATCCTAGAAGGGAAAACAGTACAATCATCTCTGTCTTTCTTGTTTGGTTTTTGCTGATGTATGTTCATTTCAGGGTGGAAGAGCAAGCTGGCCCTCTTTTTCAGCCAGCCAGCTCAAACCGTGGTTTGAGAATGCTGAGACAAGGCCTCTTTTTGTACAAAATAAGGTCACCCAATACAAACAGAATAAGCAAATTCAGAATTATTACAGCCACACAAGAAATATGTAAAACTGCAGGTTCAAAAAGTTAAAAAGGAGGCAATGGATGAATAAATCTTTTCTCTAAAAACACAGACCTTTTCATGCCTTTGCAATGGATTCTTTCAGCAATGCAAAAGGGTCTCAACGTCACATGAACCATTCTGTGGTCCATTTGTATTGTCAGAGCAGTGGACGTGACTGACCTGGTGTCAGATGTGACATTTTCTTCCTACACATTTTCTGATGAGGAGCTGTATGCTTGTAAATATATGAAACAATCTTCATTGTTATCATATAGCATTTTAAAGCCCTGGAACTATGCTTCAGTTCGTGCACTTCTGCTCTGGCTCTGACAGAGACTTTCAGATACTAATAAATGCAGTTTTTAGCTACTGTTTTGACTTTCACCATGTTAAAGTGGTAAAGGACTTAGTGTAAGTGAAAATGAATTCAGTAACTCAGAATGTAGTATTTCTATTTGCAGAATCTGGGGTTTTACTTTAGAAATTCTAAACAAATACAGTTGATCCCTCGAAGACATGTAGTTGCATGTCAATTGCCTGAATAGATTAATTTCTAGTCCATTGTGGATTTTTGTTTTCCAGTTCAGAATTCAGAATTTCAGACTGTCTCCTTAAAAGAACCCACAACAACACAGGGAGAAAGAAAAAAACCCTCACAGACAGGAGCTGAATTTGCAAGGACAGAGCTCACTTTTCAACAAGCGATGAGGTGATAAGTGTTCCTACAATGCAATAGTCTCCCTTGCTGCTGGGGTTTTTACAATGTGTCTGTAATTCCACCAGAATAAATTTGCTTATGCCAAAAGATTTGTTTCAGAGTTGGCACAGCTAGGACTCCTAAATATCACATTTTCAGCATACTTTTTTTGTGTTGGGTGATATGAAGTTCAGCCATCCAAAATCATATATTTCAGGGTCTATTTGTTTGTTTCTTTTTCTATATTGAAATCTAATCTACTTGATTTGAAGTTGTGGAAGCCTCTGGTTTTATTTCAGCAGAGCTGACTTTTCTGAAAGGGATTTATCAGGTTTATGAAGGAGGTTGTTTTACTGTGTGATGGGAGCAGCTGGTGCAATTGCCCTTGGAGGGGAGGAAAGTGGAAGCACCAGTCCTTTCCACTGGTCATCTATCACAAAAGTGGTTTCTGAAGTCTGCTGCGCATGTGCTTATCCGTGCTGGAAGCAGCTTCACACCAGCCTTGCTTCCAGGCTGCCTTCTGAGCTGTCCTTGCTAATTTCTCGAGGCTGCAAGAAGCCAAGCACCAGGGCAGGCTCCCTTCTCAATTAACTACAGACTCAGTAGGAATCTTGAGCTGGCCTTTAAAATGGGAACAGTATTTGTCTGCTTCAGATGAGAGTGAAACTGCAGAACCGTATTTTGGAAGTGTTTGAACTGAGTTTTAAACGTATGTCAACAAAGCGAACTGGCAAGGAAGAGAAGGCTCATTTCAGGAGCCTCTTTATTTCATGGCGGGCAGGGAAATGGACTCTGCCTCCTACTCGTCAGGAGACACACTGTCTGAGCACTTGGAATAATTTCTATATAGAGCATGGCAACAAATCATAGAACCACAGCATGATATGGGTTGGAAGAGACCTTAAAGATCATCTTGTTCCAATGCGTGCAATGGCGGATCTTCCACTAGACCAAATTTCTCAAAGGTCCACCCAACCTGGACTTGAAACAGGTGGTAAAAGAGATATGAGAGCTCAAAAAAACCACAAGAAACGGCTGGAGCTTTTGTTCTGCTCAGTCACTGAGGATTTTGTCATAATCCTCTATGGGTCCTCAGTTTCACCTCTGTATTTTCACAGAGAATACTACAGCACAACAAAGCAAATTCAGCAAATGAGGAACAGAGCAGTGTGTTACAAAACTGGTTATTACCTTCAATGGCAAAAGGTTTTCCCACAGTTAAGAGCTTGCAGTCGGCATCTATTGACACTTCGTAGTCTAAGAGTGCTTTATCCATGATGAAGGCATCCAGTTTCTCTGGATCATGCCTGTATTCAACATCAAAGTCAGAAACACAATCACTTCACAGTCAGAGACTCAGTGACACTCACTGAACATTTGTCTCTGCAGTTCTCTGGAAGATTACTGTATGGAAACAGGGACCAGGACACACCTACATTTAAAAACTGATTTATATTTTGAAGGAGAGAATTGTGCGTGAAATGCAAACTTTGTGCATTAAAAGCAGTCTGTGTGTTTAGGACTTATTTTGCTCCCAAAAAATATTATTGTTCTGAAAGACAAAATTCACTATGAAATATTGGATTTTGACTCAATTGAAGTGAGCACAAGGATTTTAGTGGAGAAGATCAGAAATTGATAAAATGCTATTGCTGTCTTGGTTTCTTTGTGATGTTAAACTGGGGAATATTATAGCAAGAACACAGATGGATAACTTATTCAAAGGTATTATTCCTCCTTTTTCCTTGAATATGAAGTAAATTATTTCCTTCACCCAATTTATCTTTTCCTTGTGTTGTCTTCATGAACACAATGACTGAATTTTTCTAAAATAATAATTTCTGAAAAGCACGTTTGGATAAAATAATGATACAAAAGAAGAGCGGCAGTGCCTGTTCTCATCTGATCCCAGGACTGCACCCTCCATTCCTGTCTCCTTGAAAGTCTAGGTGTTCTCCTGATGTGATTACTTCATTGATTTCAACCCATTGACACCAGCTTGACCCAAAGAACTGCCCTTTGTCTAAATTGCCAACAGGATGCGTCTGAGAAAAAAAATATAAACAGGAAGAAACAGGAAAAAACATCTGGTGAAAAGTTCTCAGGCCATCTGCCAGGCAACTTCCAAGATAAAAAGAATGAGTGATTTCAGGGTTATTACCATCTCCCCTGTTTCCTGGAAGAGCTGTGTGACCCCCAGACTGTTAGGCACAAAAGTCTCTGAGGCACACTGACATCATGATTCCCTAAAACAACAAGACTTTTATTACTTCTTACCTAGTCTAGTGCTTCTTTTATTAATTTTAATGATAAATTAAAGTTCCTCTCTGAGAATCTTCTTTCCTCCCTATACACTGAGGAACCTCATTAGCAGCTTTTGCTTAGATTGGATGGTTTTTTCTGAGTGTTTCTCACTGCCTGATGAAGGGCTCCCAAGCTCAGAAAACTTGCCAGGACTTTATACATTGCCCTTGTCTGATGGCACTCTCACACCCAGGTGGGCATTCTCATCTGGCCTAAATGTGTATTAATCCATTGAACTCCTGTGTTTTGTGTGACCCTCAGCACTGGGAAAGAGAGGATCAATGGGACATGGCATCCATAGAGTGGTGATATTTTCTACTACATCTGTCTCTCTGTCACTATCTTTCTCTCTCCCCACCATCATCATTACCACCACCCCTCTCTCTCTCTCATTTACCATTAAGTAAAATCCATACTATTGACTTTGGCCTTGTTTTAACCTTAATCTGGGCACAGCAAAGCCCTCTTAACAATTTTAATAACCAGATCATAACAACTGGCCAGGGGGAGAGGTGTGGTGCAGCATGCAGGGGCTCACTTCAGATAGGCCACCCCGTCAGTGGTGGCAGGGACGTTGTAGCGCCGCATGTACTCATGCATCTCGGGGAAGCTCTGCCTCACGTAGTCCTCTGCACTGCTCTCCCGCACTGTGCCGAACCGGAACCCTTGGGATGGATGGTGGAGCTGAGGAGAGGACAGGAGAGGATTAGCAGAGCCATTTGCCTCCCATCACATCTGGTGTTTCAGCCCTAGTGTGCCAACAGTTCCTCAGAAATCTTCAGCATTTGTGGACCTGCCTCTTCGGGTGTTTTCCTACAGGCAGCTTCCTACCCCTCAGGAAAAGCCTGGAAAGACTTACCAGGTGACTAAATAGCCTATCTGTGTACTCTCAGGGTTTTCTTCAAATGTTGAAAATAATCCCCATGAAACACCCTGAACACCCAAATGTACGTGTTTATTTGGATTATTTGTCTCTAGAACAGACAATGTTTCAGTAACTATTACGAGAATAGCCAGCCTCTGGGCTGGTTACAATTCACTTTCTGGGGCTCTTACCTTACCCAGCAAAGGACACAGCCTAGATTGGTTTTGGCAGAATGCTTTATGTTGTCCTTAGGTATGAAATGTAGCCTTCTGAGGAAGGGTAGCATCCCAAGTTCATTTCTAGAAGTCCAGACACCATATCACAGTCTTTGCTGCCATTCCTCATAGATAAACTGAGAACTGAAAGGTCAGCAAAAAGTCTCCCCTGGCAGTGAGGAGGGAAAATTCCCTTCTACATGGCCCAGGCTTCAACCATGGGTACACATACACACACACACAGAGTCTTTTTGCATTTCTGTCCCCTGCCCCTCTCTGAACTGACTCCACAATCTGCAGCCCCAAGGATCTCAGTTCAGGTTTCACAAACTCCACTTTCTGAAGCTTCTCTCTGCCTTTGGAGCATTTAGTGACTCCTGGGGAAAGTGTCAAGCTTCCATGGAGGAGTTAGGCAGCATCTTCCAGTCTGCCAAACACTTCCTTGAGCTGGCCAAATGCTGCCAAGCCATGCTAATTAAAAAGCCTTCAGCAACCCATCAGCCTCTAACACGCCAAGCTTTCAGAGCACAGGAAGCCAAGCAGAGCTAAGGTTGGAGCAGTCATGCTGTATTTGCTTCCCAGGAAGCTCATGGACACCACAGCATTTTGCAAAGATGATCTCATCACAGCCATGTTCTGCTTGGCAAAGACCATGAAAAGATGCATTCTGGCAGTCCATCTGGCCTCTGCATTATCAGCTAAGCAGAACAGAGTGAAGGGTAGCACAAAAAAAAGATAAAAAGATCTTTCCCAGTCTTCTCTTCAATGACCCCATGGATAAAAGTGTTTGTAGTTTTTTTTAAGAATGGCAGTAGGATCTAAACTCATTGTCACCCAGTTTAGTCTGAAAAGGAACAGGAAAAGGTCCTTTGGATGGTGTTTCTGATGTCATGGAAGCTATGAACATTCTGTATTTCTGGGAATGTTTACCTGAAATTGAAAATGAAAGCGGGCAGGTGGTTACCACCTCGTGGTCTGCTGATCTGGTCCCTGTGTTGCAACCCAGGAATGAGACCTGCAGTTAATTCCAAGCCTGTGGTATGGAGGGAGTCCTGGCTTTTTTTTTTTTTTTTTTTTTTTTTTTTTTTTTTTTTTTTTTTTAATATGTGTTCTGGTGCAGATGGCTGTGGGACAAGAAATGTAGAGTGTGCCTCCATCTGAAACTGGCCATAGTGCTATGCCAGAAGGACTGTGGGCACAGAGGGAAATGTTCTTGCGTGGGAGTGTGGGAGCAGCATTCAAGTGCCAGAAGACATAAATAACAGGAGTTGGGCTGTGACAATACATCATGGAGACTTCCAGCACAATGCTGCCAGCCCCAGCCTTGAGACACTGAAGATCACCTGCTTAAAGAAGGAACTTGGAATGAGATTCATGCATCCTCTATACCAAGAAGATCATCACCACAGTCAAGACTACTTTTTTTTAGCTTTTATTTCTTGGCAGTTTCAGTGAAGAGACCAAAAAACCCATTAAGACCCAACACTGAACCACACTGGCACCCAAGTCAACTTAGCTGTTTCGTGTGGAGCTTGTGGCCCACCTAGTGATGCCAACTGCAGTGCAACATTTGATCTGCAGATAAAGTCTGACTTCACTGGAAAGCATCTCTCACTCAGACTGTCACCAATGTCTGCATTTAGCTAAACTTTTAAGCCTGAATGAGAAAGGCCGGTACAAAAACAGTAAACTGCACCTCCATGCAATTTGCTATCCTAAATCCTTTACTGAGGACTGTCCACACTTTGCTTTGTGTTGGGCATGCTGTCAAATTTCACTCCAAATGATGACAACACTGGAACATTTATTAGATCAGAAGTCCATCTGGCTTAATATCTTGTCTCTAGCAACACCATATGCCTGGTGAGAAGTCTTGGGAAGTCTGTATAAGGGAGTTGTTCACCCATCCCTTATCCAGTGCTCTACCTGCTTCTGGTAACCTCTGCTTTTTCTTAAGCATCATTATGCATCTGCAATTTTGTATTTGATCAACTCTTTTTAGGAAGGATAAATGGAAGGAAGTGTTTTAATCTTCTACATCTTTCAAGGACTTCTGTTTTCTTCTTATTGTTTCTTATCCACAGGAGGAAAAGTTTGCTTGCAGCTCTGTGTATTGACAGTTCAAAATGCTGCCAAAAGCATGTCACTGATGATTTCCTAAGACTGCTAAGGGTTACTTGCTTCAACAGAAGATAAAAACTTCAGGATGGAAAAAAGACCCATCACTTGTCATTGCTGCTTTCTTACCTTCTGTAGTCATCTCCTGGGAAGGTTCCTGACAAGATGGAAACCACAGACAGACATCTGGTTCCTGACAGGATAGATAAATGCCACAGTCTTGTTGTGAATCTTGCCTTATTAGTTGTCTCTTTTTTCTAATATTTTCTGTTTCTTATGCTCTCTTTCTTTTGTGTTTCTTATGTTTTGAAAGTCCTATACTGAAAGAGTCTTTCTATTTTCTATAAACCAATAGTGGAATGTTAATGCCTAGGGCTTCAGAAAAATCACAGTCTGAAAAATCAGCATTTGAAGAATCAAGAATGGATTTTATGTATTTATTTTTTAAAACTTATAATTCAGGGAGGCAGTTACTTACTTTTATACCAGTAATTGCAAATATAAAGACCAGCTTACTAGAAGAAATAGCTGTTGAAATTAGAGTAATTTCTACTATGTGGATTCTTTGCTTCTGTGTGTATACTGTGTTTCTTCATTCAGCACTCAGTGTCAGCAGTTAATAACCACCACAAAGCAGATAAAGGGCACTAGGGAATGTTGACACTTTTTCTATCCAAAACACCTGGAGGTTTGCTGGTGACTCAAGTACGATTAAAAATAAATGAATGCAATAGCGGCAGATCCATCTCCAGATGTGAGTTTTCTCAGCACTTGGCTTAGATAGCCTTACAAAGTCCCTCCAAAATCAGACATCTATGGCTGTAAGAAGTGGAAAGAACAAGGTTTGTTCAGACCTGGAGAGAGGGTCTGAGGTAAACGTCAAGTGGGGTTTATGCACGCTCTGTCCCAAGAAAATCATCACCACAATTGTCCTGGCTTGACAATTCATTGAACAAGATGTGAAGATTGTCTTGGGTACAGATATTGCAAAAGAGCATTATGTCAAATAAAGATATTTAAATTTCTTTAACTATCAGATCATTGAATCACAGAATAATTTAGGCTTAGAAGAGCCTAAAGATCAGACCCCAACCACTAACCCAACATTGCTGAGCCCATCACTAAAATATGCTCCCAACAGCCACATCTATAGGTCTTTTAAAACCTCCTAGGGATCGTAACTTCACCACTTCCCTGGTGTCTTAGTTTGAAAGACAGGTGTCTGCTAGGGAAGGCAGGAGCCTCCTTTGGAATGGAGAGTGTAAACCCCGTCCCTCCGAATTACTATAATTTTGAAATTAAGGGGCTCTCAGGCAAAGATATGAGGATAGGAATAACAGTTCTTTA
>VYXD01009919.1:125784-169755 GCA_013397195.1 Hylia prasina | reverse complement strand
ACTTATGGGAAAAAATTCTATAAAAAAGGAAGAAATCTATCCCCCAAAACCTGGGCGGCCTGTTCCAATGCTTGATAACCTTATGGTGAAGAAATTTCCCCTGGATATCTCTTCTGAGGACCCCTTAGTGTTTATCAAGCAACCGGCCCATTGAGCGTTATCTGGCAAGGCCACCACAGCCAGCTGCAGTTGCCTGTGAGCTTGAGCAGCGAAACACCAACAGCCTGGGCAGTCCAAGAGCAAAGGTATGAACGTATCAATTAACTAGCTATGTTAAAAGCTATTAACTGCTAATATATTTTAATATTTTATTTGTAAAATGCTAAAGGAGTTAAAAACTTATTTAGCGCTGCTGATTAGTGGCTCTCCTAAAAAGGATGACAGCTCCAGCACCTAACAGTATCATTTTTGCATCTGAAGTACTGGAGATCATGGATTTCATATCAGTGAACTGAGTTTTATACCTGAAGCAATGATGTATGACATGCCGGGTCATTCTTTAGGTGCACCATGAAGTTTTAGAACCAGCTCCACACTCTACTGTGAGGAAGGTGCTGCACATGAAGTTTTGTTGGTGCACATGGTGATATCCCATTTGGATCTGGTTTAGTGCTTGGGGCAGACTCAAGAGATGATTGGGACATGGAGCCAGAGGGGCCTGAGCACTTGTCTTGAACACTGAGTGCTTGGATTTCACAGGTTCAGGGCTATGGTATCCCAATACCAGAGGATCATGCTGCATAGAACAGGGAAAGATGGCTCAGGAAGATGTTCCATCTTCTGTGAAGGCAGCAATCTTGGGAGGAAGGACTAGGACATGCTGCTGGGAAGCAGACGATGAAGGCGCAGGACAAAGGCTAAAGAGCCTTGATTTCTGGAATTGGTGTCTCTGTGAACACTGCTATCCTTGTGACCTCTCAGGACAGTATCTACCATAGGAAACGTGGATGGTGTCCAGCATTTCCAAGAACGAGTCTCACTGTTGAAGAAAACATACCATGGGTAAGGAAACAAACAAGAGGCAATGTGTTCTTGCACTGTGTAAGAAAACAAAGGGAAATGTCAATGCTGCCAAGCACTGAGGAGGTGAAATGGCTGTTGGGTCACTTGAGCCCTGAGACAGGCAGGACATGCAGTGTTTAGGAAAACACAACAGCTTTACAGTACATCCAACTTCTCTGACAGTGCCAGGACAAGCTTTGCAGAGTCTTCTGCACCTTTCATAACATGGTGCTCCCAGACAAATGATGTTTGTGCATCTGCTGAAAACAAACACCGAGCAATCAGTTCCCTCAGCTTGGCCCCTTACTTTCAGATCTCCTTGGTTTCTGTCTGCTGTTGTTAAAACATCGGCTGACTGGGAAGTGGACAACTCATTTTATTTGGGAAGATGTTGAGATGAATTGGGCATCTGCATACATCTGTGGCTTGGGATGCCAATTATGCATGAAAACACCAATGTGATAAACACCAGTGTGATGAAACCACAGTGGCAGGAACAGGAAAACACAATCCTGAATGACTGGAGTTTTGCATACCTTGGCACATTGCATTTTAGGTAATGGATTGCCATTGCACAGAATGTTGTTAGCTGGGGAGCACACCTAGATGCCAACTTGAAAGGAAACAGGCCCAGAAATCTCCAGTGCTGGTAGGGATTTAAAACAGAAAACGCAGCAGTTAACCTTGGCACACTCAAGGCTGTGGGACTGTGGGGTTTTGAGGTCGTTCTAGCAGGTTCTGGCTTTTGTATGACTTTCCAGTGCTGCAAAGCCGAATGATTCGCATCAACTACTTTTCCTCCCCTTGATGCCCTGTTCCGTATCATTTTGAGGTTTGCATCCCATTCAGTTGCCATTTGTTTTTGCAGTAAGAACCCTAAGGTACAGAGAAATTATGGTCTCAGGTCCACAAAAGTAAGCAATACAATATTGTCTTCTGGTCCCATGGACCTTGAGCTTGCTAGGACTTGTGAGGAGACAACGAACATCTAAACAGAGCATCTATTGGAATGGGAAATTGTGGCTATTTTCTACAAGCAATGATGTAACTGAAATCTAGGAAATGTCTTCCCAGCACCTGAGTGATGGAGTATAGCAGCTGCCTCATTGAGTCTGGTTCAGAACCATTCTGTGAAATAGAACTGGAGGAAAAATGCTTTGGGAACTCTATTTCTAATCATGATGTCAGCTCTCAAGAAACATTTCATCATTTGTTCTGTTGGCCTCTTCACTGCCCAAATTCAACTCTATGAACTATTTTTTTGAGGTAAATGAGGAAAAGGCAACCCAGTATGTGGCTGAGAGCAGTGTCAGTGACCACTCATTTCAATGATAGAGCTAATGTGGATTTAGCTTTTACCACCGGCTTTTAATTTAAGTAGGCTCTAGAAAGGAGGAACATGGCTGAAACACTTTCTTAACTTTTACAACTTCTGAGGAAAAACTATGGTGCAAAGGGGTTTAGTAGCTCACTTCCACGACAGCGCTGGTTACCTGGTGTAACACCAAGTGCAGTGTTTAATGAGCACCTTGTGTATCAGCAGAATTGCCAGGCAACTGCTGAAGAATTTTGAAAATCTGCTCAGTTTCAAATCGCTAGTGAAGAACTGATGTGGTTTTAGAAATGTGCTGTTTTACAATGACACTTCTGTCTCTCACACATAAAGCAATATTTTACTTTGCCTTATGTAATTCACACATTTAGGTGGTTTCCCAGCCATCAATAGATTTCGCATAGCCGAGTGAGAAAATATAAGCAATTGGAAGTACTAAGCAAAGTTTCAAGGGTAAATGAACAAAACAAATGAAGTACTAGTAATAAAAAAAAAATCCCAACCACAAACCAATATAAAGCTGTTCATGGGTTTTCCCTTCTTATCTGCAGGAGTTTTTGAAAACTAACTAGTGAAACTAAGTAGGGAATATTTATGGGGTTCAGAGGGAGATGAAAGAAAATTATTCACAGTGAAACACATGAATTTCAGATTTTAGCAGATGAAAATTCACAGCTCAACTTCTGGAAGTGAAGTTTTGATCAGGAACTGTCTTATGTGTTCAGTGTTCAGGCTTTGGAAGCTGAAATGTTCCCAGGGCCTCCAGGAGAGGGTGTTTGCAGAATATATTCCATTCAATGTTTTTGCTTCTCTGTTGCAAAAAGTTTCAGTGGAGCTGATTCTTTCCTTGCCAGGATAATGACAGATTTCCTTAAAATTCTCTCACTTTGAATCCAGCTCAGAGAAGTCATTAGCTAGCATAAAACCTGACAGCTGCACTGAAGTCAATGAGCACCTTCAATCTGGACACAAGTGCACAGTCCACTGCTGACAGTTTATTCTCTTTGCTGCAACAAGGGAATATGTGAAAGGAAACTGTGACTTAGGTCTGATCAAAAATATGAACCTTTGTGTTCATGGACCCTGTGTGAGTGCTGATAATTAAGGACCTGTAAAACCTGCTCTGCTCCTTTGTGTGTTGGAAAAGCTATTCAGCTCTGGTCTGTGGTTAATTTCTGAGAGTTGCCCAGTGCTGGGCAATGCAAAAAACTCCATAAGGAAAGCACTCTGGAGAATGTGAACTTGCAGGTGTGTTTAGCCTTGTTTCTTAATAGCATTCTAAGAGTTTTCTGGACAGAGGGATCTTTGAGCTGTGATTTATTCTGGAAGAGCTGAGGACTATAAGTTAGAGAGTGTAAAATATTGTAAGAAAATGGGTAGATTTTGCTGAGGGAAAAGAATGGATGAGGAAAAAAAAAGAGGGAAAAGAAGGGATGTAATTCCCAAAAGGCCATAGATCACTGCTTCGAATTCCACTTCAGCAGCTGTAAAATTGTTCCAGATGAAGTCACTTCATCCAGCACGTTCTTCTGCTCGCTCCCTGTAAAACATGGCTAATGCACTGTCAGGCAGGTAAAATCCTTTTCAAATTACAACCAAGCAAAAGAGAGCTGTGTGCCTGAGAACATGTTCAAGCTACCAAAGAGATACCAAAGAAGATTTCTGGTAAGAGAATTCCTCTTGTCCTTCCATCCTGAGTTGGCAGTCTCTGGATGAAAAGCTATCACAGATTTTTACAAGCATCTGAGAGCTGAAGGACAAAACCTAATGTGACAGCAACTTGAAGTGTAGGTAGTCTACCGTTTTCAAAACCGTCATCTTTAAAATCCTTTTTCTTACAAAATTCTTCTGCTCCAGCTGTAGCTGGTTGAAGGTCAGTCCTCCTACCCTCTGGCCATATGGCAACTGTCCCCTGGGTGCCAGGGCTGAAAACACTCCTCTGCCTAAAACTGTAAGGCAAGAATAGTGCTCTGTGCTTTCCAAGAAAGGAACAAACAGTGGATTTGTGTTGTAAATGGGTCATGAGTTACCAGGATGAAGAGGTTTCTAACTGTAGGTGGTGGAAGTGGCTACCTGCACAGTCCTCATTTCTTCAACATGCCATTTGCTATTCGCTTTGGGTTCAAGAGCAACAAATGAAGGTAAATCAGAGGGAGTCCTGTGTTACTGACAGATCCAACATGGGAACAGAGAGGGATTTTTTCCTTTTTGAAATCAGTGAGGAATGTGTTAAGCATGAAGTGTAAATGAAAAATTACGGCCATATTTGGATACCCTGGCCTCTTACACAGTGAAATACGACATTAATATTTGACTTTACCTGGCGTTCAGTCAAATCTTAATGTACTCAGTGAGAACTACTATTTCTTCCAGAGGACTTGGACCTTTTTCATTCCTGAAACCCAGTGGATCAGTGCAGGACTTCTGTCTCCCGGTAGGTGAACCAGACTAGCACTCTGGTCTCTGTAGATCACAATGGCTGTGAGTTTTGTGAACAATAATAAACATTCTCCATGCTGCTAAGTCAGCTACACAATGACCTTCCACCAGTCAGGTGGTAGGATCAGCTTATGTACCTTCACTGTTCTCTGCCACTTTTTGCCATTACTTCAGTAACTTCTTGTAATTCTCCACTTGCATTATTTCTTGCAAGGGTATGAGCCCCACCTGTGATGCAGTTACCATTTATGGTGGTGGGCTCACTTTACTTTTTTCAAAAGATCTTACATATTTAGATATTTAGCTTGAGAGTAAGAAACTGACACCCACATAGATGGGAAAATGCTAAAACACATTAATTCTTTCTGGTACTTGAAGAACAACCTTCAAGATCTGCACCACATGGAATGAAGACAGCACACCTTTCTTTCTTCCACATCTACCCCTAAATTCTTTGGATCAAACAATGAGGGGAAGTGAAGAGTGGCCAGGGCAGTCTGTGACAGCATCAGGCAATGTATACAGGTGAAGACCTCAAGCACTAAGGGTTAATATGCAAATATAACAAAATGATAATTCTTGGCAAGAAGGCATAAAAAAAGCTTGTTTCATTGGGAAAGGAAACATGATTTGCAGGATACAGTAGTGCATTGTCTTATAAAATGGGATGTAGATCTGAGCTGGACAGATTCTGAACCTCCAAAGCTATAACTTTAACTAGAAATCTTTAATGAGGTGATGGGGAAGATAAACAAGTGAAGTGTTCACCACCATAAATTGCATGGGGGAGCTAAAGAAGTCAAGATTTGATGTCCATAAATTGGAGGTGCTTTTCTTTCCTGTATGAGACAGATCTGCAATTCTTTATTCTGGCTGAAGCTTGATACTCAATTTTGCCTTTGTCTGAGAGTTTTTTCACTTTGGTCTCTGTGACACTGAAAGTCCTTTTGAGTTCAAATCCTTCACTGACTCATTAATACTCAGAAAAGCACCATGTATTAATTAGTAGGCTGTGATGCTGTGAATCATGACCTTCCTGTGCCCAGTAACTTCCTTCACAGGAACACATGCTCTGTAGTTCCTTCTTTTAATTGTAAAAAGAACTCTGTGGTCCTCTACAAATACTAAACCCCATGGCAGCAGTAAGATTTCTTTAAATTCCACTAAGTTTGTAACTTAATTTTTTGCTATACAATTTAATGCATTTAATGCATATTTAAGTAAATGTTACTTCATTATCTATTTAATACATAGCAATTCAAGTGGTGCTCCTTATAATGATTCATCTCAGGCTGCTGCAGTGAAAGACCACAGCAGTAATTTCTGTTAGTGTAATTTCTACAAAAAATCCTTTTTCAGGAAGAAAATTTATCAATAAACACACAACAGTTATGGCCTCACTCTAAAAATTGCTGAATGCAATGGAAAATATCATTAAAAGAAGGAGTATTTGAATCATGCCTTTAATAATGAAAAAGTCCTACAGAGTAGCTTGACCTTTCTTCTTTTATGATTTGGTGTCACTAAAGCTCATCTGCAGTTACTTGCCAGTTTTGTTTCTGGACGGTTTTTATACAAGTAACATAAAGTATTCAACTGATATCCTCTAAATTAACCGAGACACTCATAAATCAGAAATGAGAGCTTGCACCCTCACGTTTTATACCTCTAGATACAAATATCTGGGTGGTTGTACATACTGAATTCCTGATTAATAGAACTTCAGAAATACTTTGCTTGGATCACTCCAAGTGCTTAGTTTTGTAATAAAAAGATGGGCATCTCATAAGAACAAGCCTTCAGGCACTGAACGAGGAGAAGATCAGAGATTTCTGGGGACTAATCCTAATGCACACCAAGGCTGCTTAAAGGACTTGCTGGGTGGAACTTGTCAGAGTGACTGTAGGTGTCTGCAGTGTTCCTTGTATTCCCTGGGGAATTATTTTTGTTTTGGTGAGTTTTGAAAACAACATCATTCATGGTAGAGAGAAGGAGGCACTTCCAGGGAATGGTTTAGGTGATCTTATTCTGAGGCCAGTGCCTTAACAGCAGCCTACCTGTACAAACTGTAGCTGTAAAGGTACATTTAGGCATGTAAAGTTAGGAGAGACAATGCAGTGAAATTGCTGGTGATGGGACCCACAGGAGTAGCCCTTTTTTACAATGAAGCTAAATAAGTTCAATATTTTATGTCAAAATATAATGCAGAAAGGAACTTTGCCACTGCCAAGGGATATTTTGGAAGGTAAAGTGATGCAGAGAAGTAAAAATATAACCAGAGTAAATGAACAGGCATGGCTACTCAAGCGTGTACTAAAGATAGGAAAGAAAAGCTGACAGCTGTCACAAAAGTCACAATGGGCAGAGAGCACTGAAAAAGCTAATTAAATTATGGAAAGAATAACACTTTTTGCAGAAAGGAAGGCCAGATGTTGGACCACCTTATGGAAAATCTGCCCAGCTCCTCTCTTTCTGCTGCTGTTTGCTTCCATCTTGGCATATTTGAAATATTTCTTCTGCCCTATGGGCTTCCAGAATTCTTTTGCCTCAAATAATCTGAACTGCCCAACACACTCAGGACTTCATGGTGCATCTCCAATATGTGTTCTTGCATGAAAAACCCGAAAGCCAAAGTCCCCTTTGCCACAAAAAAACTCCACTCTCTGAGAAGATCCTGCAGAATCACTTGCCATGAGTTGTTTTGCAGAGTAAAATGTTTTCTTTCCAGGACTTATGCATGGCTGTACCAAAGAGTAAATTATATATAACTGAGGGTGGAGGCTATCCCTGCCTATGACAGCTAGGTGGAACCAAGTTGTCTTTAATGTCGCTTCCCCATTCTGTGATTCTGTGATCAGACCATCCCCAAGGCAGGCTCCTCACCTGCATGCCTGGAGGAAGAATATCTGAACCTAGGAAAGAAATCAACTCTCATTGAGTAGCTGGGCTGCAAGGCACTCTGACAAAGAATAATATTACAATATTTTTGTGCAACTTAAGAGGTGACATTAGAAGAAAAAGTGAAATGAGCCTCTATGATTCACTGAGAGAAGGGATAAAAGTAGATGATGATACAATGTTTTGTCTCTATCTCCTCAGTCTGTAGACAAGCTTTTAAACTTTGCCATGTACTGTAGAGAGCTTCTTAAGAGGGATTCAGGACATGGATGCATGTTCCATCAGGGCAGCCAGCACATTCATCCTGTAACTATCCCCTTGTTCTCAAACAGGAGGCTGAACATGTTAAAGTGGACACAAAAGCTGTATTTGCCAGTTTGCACTGGCAAGAGATGATGTCTAAAATCTGTACAAATAGAAAATGAGGGGGGAGGGGGCAGCTGTGGCCCAAAACTGCCCATTTTCTTAGAAGAATTAGATTTTAAGGTGTCAGGACATTTTTTCAAGATCTCTACAACCTACTGGCTCCTATTGTACTTCCTTGGAAAGGGGGCAACCACCTTTGATGGACACTGCTGAAGTGTGGCTTTAGTGACCTGCCCTGGTTAAGATTCTTACACAGAAAATACATAGCAAGTTCCCCAAATTCAAGACATATTCCAGTAAATTAATTCTCCTTCCTCTCACTGCTTTCCTTCTGGTTCCTGTCTCGATGGCTGCTCCTCCTTTCAGCAGCTTGATGATATTTCTGTATTCTCTTTTATATCATCAGTGCATTTAAAGGTCCAACTGAGATAGCTCTAATTCTGTCCTTCCTGACTGTTCAAAACCTCAGATGGGATTTGCCATTTATGGCTGACAGCCGAAATGTCTTACATCACCTCGAGAAGGCCGCTCCTCTATTTTGGGCTTTGTTTTTTAAATAAATTTCAAAAGCACAGTACAAAGGGCAGATGCATACTGAGAGCAGCAGAAGGATGTTTAGAAGTATATTTAAATAAAAAGGTTATTTCTCCCTCCTGCTGCCTTCTTTTTGAAATAAGTCTCCACCACTAAAAAGAAAGAGGTAAACATATCTGTCAAGAAAAGCTCAAGCATAAAATCTTATAGTCACATAAAAAATGCTTTAAGTAACTAACTAAAACATGGTGCCTGTAACTGTGTGACTGTTGTGGCCCAAACATTTCCTAAAACTAAGCCTTAACTCTTAAAGAGAACTTTGAACAGCCACAGCTCAGGCTCTGTGTGAGCAATGGTCAAACCAGTGCATTTCCTATTACAACTGCTCCTTCAGACTAAGACTTTGGAGGTATACGCATGAATGATATATACAAAGCTATTCTGCAGCTCATGTAATGGCAGACAATCTTCTTCTTTCCTAAAATTGAGTTGCCTTATTCCGACAATGGGAACTGTTATATAATGAACTTATTCCCAACTGGGAACTCAGAGGTTTAGATACATTCCATAAAGCAGGGAAGTGCTTTTCTAGGAAAGGGTAGTAATGGAATGTAATGGAATCACTGAAGTTACTAACCAGGAGTAAATTGGTGTTTCTGCTCTGGACCAAGATCTGTGTCTGCAGCACCTGACATGCTTCAATGTCTTGCACTAAGCTTCAACAGCACAGCTTTAAAATAATTAAATTTTCCTTGGAGCTGCAGGAATTTCCCAATACTTGTTTTAAAAACTCTGCATGTGGTCACAATAATAATGCTGAAAAATAGGATGTAATCTGATGCAATTTGATTTGATGGATGAGGAGATGTCCATGCAAAGAGTAGAGGACTAACTTCATTTTCAAACCAACATTGTGGCTTCACACAACAGTGTAACATAGATATACCTGGAGCTGGGGAAATGCAGCTGAAAGTTCTCACAACTTCTTTAGAATGCTTTGAAGAAATCACATATAATGGACTTCAGTGCCTTATATTGATGAAGATATTAATGTAATATTTATGATTTTTTTGCTGGGAGGGGAATGGCAGATAATTAGAATCAATTTGCTTTAAGCCATAAATCAATTTTAGAGCACCTTGGGTCAGCCACAAAACTGTTGTTCTTTATTTATAACATTTTTGGTAGAAACCATCTGATTAACATTGCAGGGAGTAGTCAGGCACTGCACTCACAAAGTCAAAAATGGTCATTAGTCTGACTGCAAGGTTTCACTAACGTAAGAGATGGAGCCTGATCCTTGCGGTCTGGAGGGACATATGTACCATTTATTCACACAGTTTACAAAAGCAAGATGTATGCCCTGTTCTTGTGTTATTAAAGTTACATTTTTACAGTGGCACAATAATCTATCAGTTCAGTCTCTTGAGACAAGCACATAGTGGATGGCTTCGGTACCAGCAGTTAGGTCACGAATCCAAAACTGTGGGTAAACTCTCTCTCTCCAAAACTCTCTCACTGCAGAGAGTGCCACATGAGCAAGGGAAAACTGCTGTTACCATCATGTCCCCTGGAGTGACTGTTGTGTGCAGAGGATGCTCTGGTGTCACCTGCAACTCTCTATTCTCTCTACAAGCCATTCTGTCCCTTGCTTTCCTGATCACTACTTAGAGGCAAATAAATTAAGAATAGTCTTATAAAATGACTGGACTTAAATTCCAACTGAATTGGAAGGGGGAGAGAGCGGGCAGAGGAAATTCTGGGAAGTCTGAGCTCTTTGCAGATGGGTTGTCTACAACACTGCTCATCTCCTCCCATGACAGCTTCCCAGCAGAAACAACACTGCAAATCAAATTCCTGACTACTTGTAAAGTGAGTTCCACTGTTTTGATGCACAAGGCAGGATTTTTCAAAATATTTCAGTTCTGCTACATTTCATTTAGCATTCATGGGGCATTTTGTCAGCAATGCCTTTGCCAGCAGCATTATGACGAAATAATACTTGAAATATCCTACCTGGAGAGGATCAATGGTTTCATCTTGTTCCGTGCAGTTGTATTCTTTGAGTAGATCTCAGGATGACCTGAAGCATCCAACTGATTTAAACAACTCCCACCAAAGGGAACTTGGAACTGAACTTAAACCCTTAATCTGCATGTAGAACCTACTATTCTTCTCTGCAGTGGGCAACACCAGACTACTTCACCTTTCCCCTCACCTTCAATCTTTTAAATCCTTCCCCCTCCACCTTTAAACACCTCTTATGGGTGTTTAAAAGCCCTATCTCACTGAACTTTCCTCCTGAAATGCCACCAGGTTTTAAGTAATTGTTTTCCACACTGTTTTCCACAAAGATCACTTTCTGATTTTGTTAGAAACCATAAAGTATGCAGCAGTGAATTTTGAGAGAAGAAAAGGCTGAGTTAAAAATGACAGACATGCTTTACCTTTGGGTCATGTATTCCAGAAAGTTCTTCATAGATCTTCTCTCCCACCATGACAGCAGCTAGGTTGGCTGTGTACGTTGACAGACAAAATAAGCAGAAAATAGCCCAGAGATTCATTAAAAACCTTCCAGTCCAGCACTTTGGGGGTTTGATGGCAGCTGTTCTTCCAAACAGAATCGCATAGCAGACATTGAGGGCAGAGGAGAAGGAGAAGACTTTGTTCCTGTTCCTTCCCCTAGGGGTCATTCCAAAAGGACTTTTCCACTCATACAAGGTGAGGAATATAGCTGTGATGTGAAGAGCAACAAATATCCCCAGCCACATAGTCCAATGAAGTGGCCACATAAAGGCTCCAATAGGAGCTGCAGTGTCTTTGGTCCTCACCAGGATCCCCAAGCTGGTTGAAAAGAAAGGGCTGGTGAAATCAATCACTTGGCTTCGGGCAGTGTTGATGCTGAATGATGTCACTGCCATGTGAGCTGTACCAGCGAGAAGATCTCCCACCAGCCCTGTCCAGTGGCCGTTCTTCCAGGCACCATATTTTCCATCCCCAACAATGTACAAGTCAAAATCAAAATTCATATCCTCAGCCAGCTTCTCTAGCAGGTCAATGCAGTAGCCATAGCAGCACTTCTTCAGCTCAATGGGAACAGTGACATTGCCCCCTTGGAGGGTTTCAAACAGGTTGTCCAGCACACCTGAGTCATTGGTCAGTGGGTCCAGGCACAGCTGCCCTGCTGGGCAAAGACCTTCATCATCTACCTCCCTTGTGAAGACAAAGGGATGCTCAATCAGAGTCACCACCCTCAGGTGCAGCCGGGTGGGGTGTTGCATGTGACTTTTATGTCTCTGTGCCTGTTCTGGCCATATCCCATAGTCCATTATGATCTTCCCTTCTTGCCAGCTCCCCAGGCGTGTCCACATCGGGTTCCCAACAGGGTCGTGCTGCAGATTCCATATGAAGAAGTTATTTTCTGAGCTGACAATGGACGAGCCCTTCACCTTAATATGGCCACTGAGACCATCAAAAGTTGTGTTGGCTAAAAACCTGTCGGACGGAGAAAGCAGGGTGATCAGAAGCAGACAGATGAACCATGAATTGAAGAGAATAGAAGAGGATGTTGTTGAACATCTGGACCATTGCAAGCACACAGATCCTATGGCACAATGAACCAGCCACATAATTTATGATTAAATTATATGGGGATGCTGCCGTAAATATCTAATGCAAATGAAAATTCCTTGGGAAAGGTGTATTTTTTTACTTACTAGGAAAAATGAGTACAAGAACAGTAATTTTTGTAGTTACCTTTGCCTCACAAACTGATGAAATACAGGTTAGTTCTAAGCTGAACGCACCAGATACACTGCCACTTTCCTTGGTAAAAATACATATGAAAATGGAAGAGTGGAAATTATGTATGAAATGTCCTTCCAAGAAAAATGCTATAATCTCAGTAAGATCTAGCTTACATAAGAGGGGCTACTGAAGTGCTGTCAACAGCTTTCAAGCACTCTCAAGTGAACCAATCTGGATTCAAAAATGCAAATTTGGCATTGGTAAATCACTGTTAGACACTTCAGAATAAAGTAAGGGAAGAAAGTGAAATATGGTTGCTCTAGGATAGTCAGTTTTAAATCTTACAAAAATAAACACCCAAAAAAGAAGTTTTTTGAAAAATGTGCAAAAGTAATGCTCTTAAAAGTGCAATGCTGCCATTGAGGCAGGTCTCATGAAGTGTGCCAGTTTTGCACTGCACATTTTGCTCTGAGAATTCTGGGCCTTTACTATTCCAGATACTGACAATAAAGTTGCATATTTCCTTTGTATTGGAAGGCAGTGTTTGCTAGTAGTTGTCCTGCCTGCCTGTTGAATTCAGCCTCTGGCAAGCCATCATCAAAGAGCCTAAAAATGGCATGGATAAAGGAGCTAGAAACTTCAGCTCCATGGGAATTAAGTGGAATTAAGTGTTAGAAGGAGAAAATCCTTTTTAGTGTGAGCACCATGACCAGCTGAAGTGCATGCTGCTAATAATGAAGCTGCTATGCATTTGGCAGGGGTTGCACAACACTTAAAACAGTGGTTCCATTAAAAACAACTGAGTTAAATTGCTGCTAATATGGTGCAAGGCCACTCATGTGCATTTTTTTTTCAGTAAGAGACATTCAGAAGACAGACTACTCAGCTGTTGTTGCAGAATATAGCACTTCACATTAGTCCTGAGAATTAGGTGTTGCAAGCAGTATAAAGGTTGCCATTCCAGCCTCAATAAGGAAGACATAAACTTTTAAGTAGAGTTAACTGTTTATCAATAGTTACAGAGGATAAAAAATAAACTTAAATTGATTTGAAAATGACAAATCAATTGCAGGTGTGTGTACACGCATACTTCTGTCTGGTCTCTACACTTTGTTTTGATGACTTTTGGTAGGGTTTCAGCAGTTAACCTCTGCACTGTTGAAGTCTCAAGGTAATAACAATTTTAGCCCTTTGCAAAGGTGAATTTATGGAAGTAAATGCTTTAGTTTTGAGTGTGGTTGTGTGTATGATAGCCTTCTCTGAGGCAGCTTCACAGTCCTTTCTCAGTCTCTTTTAAGTACATTGAGTTTGGAGAAAGATGATACAAACAATGCTCTCAAAAGCAGATGATCTGTACGTGTGTTAGCCTGGGTCTGGAAATCATGCATAAAAAGACAGGTATTTATAAATATAAATGTATATGAACTATAAATGCAGCTTTTATTTTTTAAATTCTTTACCATTTAGTTCAGTGTTAAAGGATACCATAGCTCCACTAATCAGTGGTATCTGCCACTGTCTGCCCAGTCCTTCCCTCCTGATCCGTGCTTCCTATCTGATGTTGTAACTTTCCTGTGTGTGTATGTAAACACTATCAAGACAAAGTTGATGGGAGCAGGCAATCTTAAGCACTAAAGGAAGGTTTATGTACCCATTAAACTTGTTTGGGTTTTATCTCTCTTTTATCTCCTTCAATCTCTGTAAAAATTGTGCAACTTCTTTACAAGCTTTGCTGAGTGTACGGGCTAAAGCCACAACTGTGACAGCAACAGTAAAACCATTCCATGTGTGTAGATGGGCCTGCATGGAAATTTTTTTAGGAGCTGTGCACAAAACACTGTTAGCAGTTCACAAAAATGGCAAAAATTGAGGGAGACAAGCGCTCAAGTGGAATAAGCTTGCAAAGTTCTCATGAATTTAGCCCCATATTGCTAATACAGCATGACTTGGGCATGAGAATGCTACAAAGTAGGTACTTTGGGAGTAATTGAAGCTATGGAATAATGCATTACATTAATTTTCTGAAGGTGGAATGAGAATTAATGTAGAATTAATGCATGGTGTTCCTTGACTCAAGCAATAGAAGTAAGCATGCCCAGGAGGGTAGAACGAGCCCTCTGTACCTGTCCTGTGGTTGTGTTAGGAGTGGATACCTGAGAGAGATTTAGCAGCATTTAAATGTACAACTTCACCACCACATTGAGTTAGTGACTTGCCTTTGCAACTGATTTGCATGTTCTGTATTTTTTGTAGTGACAGAACATGAATCAAAATAAATGATGTGAACCATGATGGAGAAGTATTTTAACAACACTTTGTTTTATATGCAAGCACTGTGGCTGCTGAGCATTTGCATGCACTGTGAGCAGCACCAGTGAAACTCATACCAGTGACTTCAAGTGAAAACTCCTTTACTCGATAACTTTAGGAAACAGATAAGATGCTCTGACTAGGCTTCTTAAGCTAGAAATCTCCAGGGTGAATCTTTGGGAATTACAAGTGCTGTGTTGTATGAACATATGAGTTTCCCTGCAGAAAAATATTCTCATAAGAAAGCTCAGATTTGCAGAGCTCAAAGTTCTGTAAACCATGTCTGTCCTGTGTCTCTGTCTCAGGAGATGTGGGTTTGTTTCTCTTTCTTAGCCAATGTGTGAAGTTTTGTTATCTCTCTGATATAGTAAGCATTTTTGGGGTTTCTTCAGTATGGAGCATGGAGAAGAACAGTTCACTCTGTACCTGGGCAGAAATAGCCCAAGCTTTGAACAATGGAGTTAATTTTAATAAATCATATTAAGCCTTCTGATATGGAGTCAATGAGTCCTGTTTCACTGGTCTCAGCACAACCATAAATGGTGACCCTAAGACCACAGTGCTGGGTACTGCACAGACATGCTGCCAGTATCTGAGCAGTGCTGTTTCAGAAGGGCTAATGACAGATATGTATGGAATGACAACTTGCACAAATTTCAGAAGGTGAAGGGCCAGATCCTCAAGTCTGACAGCTGAATGAATTTTCTTGATGCTGTGTCAATACATGGGAGCTGAAGTTCACACTGACAGCCTGTGATAACTGCATCAGAGCTTTATCAGAGTCACTTCAGTTTGAACAATGAGTCAAAAGTGTGTCATTTGCTCATTTCAGCTTTGTTTCTCATGTGCTTTGTTACAAGAACTGCTCCGTAGATCTTTAGCAGTACTATCACTCTCCAGTAGTATCGTTGTAGAATATTTAAGAATGACTTGATGAAATTATTTTCTCTCAAGCTTGATAGTTGGGTCATTCCCCTCTCTTTTTGGGAAGCTTACTGGAGGCAAGAACTAGAATTGGCAGGGAAAAAGAGAATGTTCTGGGGAGAATTTTTAGTAGTCTTACAGTACCTAAAGAGACTCTTAACAGAGCTGGAGAGACTTCTTATTGATAAGACAAGAGGGAATGGCTTCAAACTGCCAGAGGGCAGGGTTAGATGGGATACTGGGAATAAGTTCTTCCCTGCGAGGGTGGGGAAGCCCTGGCACAGGGTGCCCAGAGAAGCTGTGGCTGCCCCATCCCTGGAAGTGTTCAAGACAAGGCTGGGTAGGGCTGGGAGCAACCTGAGATAGTGGAAGCTGTCCCTACCCACAGGAAGGGGTGGAATGAGGTGATGTTTAAGGTCCCTTCAATACAAACCATTATATGATTTTATGGATCTATGAAATGGAAGGCTGATGAAATACCCAAGAAGGTGAGTTAAAGCTGTAAGACTAATTAAAGCTATAAGACAAGATGAGGCTTTGAAATTTTAATGCCTTGTTCCATCAACAAGGATACTCCTTTGAGCAGGCAAGAATAGATGAGGGAATCAATCTCATTATAAGAGGAATGATGGACAGTGACTTACTACAGTAAAATCTTCAGAGGATTGTACATCTACATCCACGTAGATACAAGCATGCCTTGCCATGCATTAGCTCATTATTCTGCTCCTGGGTGCACGTAAATGTCTGCACAGCCAAGGTATGAGATCAGTGCTGGCAGAAGAAGCTCTGGCTGTGCCAGAGAGTGGGGCTGCTGCTCATCCACTCTTTGCAGAGAGGGGAGTGGAGGTCTGTGCACTGCTTCTTCTCCATCATCCCCTTCTCTATTTTCCCTTCTCCATCCCCACCCACGGCAGCTCCAGGGCTTCATACCAAGACAGATGGGTTCATTCAGATAGAAAAATGTATTCATTAGTAAACAAGCAGTTAAGCACCAGACAAAAGTTTCATATTTGGAGGCTAAAAAAAGCCTAAAAGCCCTGGTGAGAGGGGCTAGGTTGGTCACAGTGAAGCCACTCATCAGTGTGTAACACCTGAGAAATTAATGGCACCACTCAGAGTTAACAGTTATGCTGCTGATGCAAATACATCAGTTCTGGCCATCAGGTACCTGTCTTGCTCATATGTGGCAAAACCAGCTGCACTGATTTAGAACAAGGGTTTCTCTAACCTGTTATTTTCTCTTTAATAGGGTTCACGAGCAAATGTGTAGGAAAAAACAAGGTGAAGCACAAAATCCTTTCTTTCACTTACACAATAACTTTACCAATATGAAGGGAAAAGAAATTTCACAGATGGGAAATTGCATATTGTTTCCCAAAATATAACAAAAGCTAATGGTTCTCTGTACAGAGCAATGATGATGAATTATTTTTCATTACTATATTTAAGTGGGTTTTTTTTTGTTTTCCTTTTTCTTTATCCCTTCTTCAAATGTCAAAAAGCCTATTCATAAAACTGCTGTTGTCTTGTTACACTAAGAACCCTCCTGCTTTTACTTTTCAGTTACAATCTAGTTAAAATATCCAGAATAATGAGGCAAAATAAACATCACAAGTCACTGGGGTATTGCGAGTTGGTCCAGTGTTTATTTCCCAACTCCTGTTTCACCCTTTGGAGATATAGAGTTTTTGACTCTGAATGGACAAGTGAACTAAGGAAATGTTGTGGTCTCAAATGGCTGTGTTTTGAGCAGGGCTGTTAATACATAATTGTGCAGACATATCCAAGAAAAAGTTATGATTTTCAAAAAAAGTTGAACAGAAAAAGCCTTAAAATTTTTATCCTAACTCTGTCCAACAAGATCTTTAAGTTGAAAACCAGATGTAATGGGGGGAAAACATGCAACAGTTGCTGGATGTAGATTAAGTGATGAATTTATGTTCTTAACCAAGACATTTTTGCTTGTTTTCAAAAAGAACCATGCAAGTTTTCCACTCATTTTAAAAACTATAATCCTTCTAGACAGCAACACCCAAGTAGTTTTGGGAATAACTTCTATATAGTGACATGCAGCAGAGACAAGACTTTGTACTTCTGGTCTGTTGAGAGCTCTCAACAGAAGAAACCCTCTGAGGATATGAAGATGCATCTTTTTCCTCCCTTTTCCATGGAAACAGATTATCAAGGGCCACTACACATCTTTCCGTTATCCAAGGGCTTAGATAGTATAAATATTCTGTGTTTTGTTCACTCAGAATCTCAGAGAATTTGACAGCAGCTCACCTTACATGAATAAATATAAATACAAGTTTCAGAGCACAGTCTGTAATCTAGCCTATGTTTACTGTGTGATCTCTACTTCTGTGGAACAGTGTCTTCTACCAGAATCTTGGAGTTCTGGCTTCTCTCCCATTGTGGCAAAGTTAAAATTTCATTATCGTCCCAGAAGTAAAGAAGCAGGAGAAAATACTAAAACAAATGTGTTTGTAAGGGAGGGTTTGCAGCATGATAGATAACCCACAGAAAATGGTGGCAGGGGGAAGAAAATTATTTTTATTGCAATACAGCAAATACTGCCTAAGCGGGGGGAAAAAAAAGAGTAAAACTTACTTTGACAAATACTGGCCTGAAGTGATATTCCTGTCATCCGTGTCCATGCAGTTCATTGTACTTGGAATGAGAGCCAGTTCAGGCTGGATCATGGTGGCTGCTGCCACAGCCCTGGCTACCAGCTCCATGGCATCCTGCACGTAATGCTCGAAGACCGACTGAGTTGTCTTGCCGTGAGCAATGAGACCCAGGGGCAAACCTTCTGTCCTCAGCTCTTCCACATTCTGTGAATCCCCAATAATCCAGTGCAGCTCTGGAGGCATCACACCAAACTGCGTGGTTATCTCAAAAATCCTCCGTGTTTTCTCCATGTCACATCCAAACATCACCATGGTTGATGTTGTGTCTTTGATGCTCTCCAGGTAAAACTGCAAGTAGTTCAGAAGGTCACTAGTTGAAGTAAGGTTTGCTGTGATGTTTATAATGGACCCCAAGTGGAATCTGGAGCTCTGTTGTGTGAGGAAGAGAAAATCTGTGATGTTCCACTCCTCCTGGCATAGCATGAGGCTGAAATTATACCAGTTGTTCATCGCAAGGATTGAGAATGTGACATCAGCATCAGAACTCAGCGAGTTTTCTAAACTCATCTGCAGGTGAAGGGGGTTCTGTGGTTAAAAAAGTGAAAGATGATCAGAAATATGCTGGACACAAACTAATGAATCTGACTAATTTTTATACACTCCTTTAGCTCAAAGTAACCACCTGCCAATCAATAGAAATGTGTGAGCAGCAGGAAAATTTTTACCCACCCAGCTTAAATGTACTGTGATTCATGGGCTTCCTCTGCTAGTTTGACTCAACTGCAGCAGTCGTTAATGAGCCTGTTTCTGACAATATGTTTTTCTTTCTACTCATTTGTCCTTTTGGATTTCAAAACATTCTCAAGCAAAGATCTCCCTGCCCCCCTAAAAGGGATATGAGAAGGGATATTTCCATACTGCTCGAGTTCAGTCAGCCCCATTTAAAAATGGATGCTGAAAAGTTCTTTGGTAAACAATAAGAAAAAAATAAAGAAAACCCCTCAGTTCTTTTTATTATAGCTCTTTTTTTGTGCATGTGTGTAGTTGGGGGATTTTTTACAGACATGTGAATAACCTAATAAAATGGATCAGTCTACCATCAAGGCACATCATGCACTGGCTAACAAAACAGGAAAAGTTATTGACTGCACAAGAGACTAAGATATCCAGACTGATTTCTGAGCTGGAAAATATTTGATAAATAAGCATTACATACTAATTTTTTCCATGCCATTGATGCTATTGTAGACTTAACCCATTATGTTTCCCAACACCATTGTCTTTGGCTTTATATTTTCCAGGAAAGGAGGGAGGATTTGAGGTTAACTCCTCTGTTCTTGTAAGGTGAGTAGTTCTTATTGTTTGATCATTCTTTTCCCTTTCTCTCATTCCTCTACTTTCCCTGGTCTTAAAAATAATTTTTTATTTACAGTTCTAATAAGAAAGGAAAAAAGTTAAAGAATTCAAGCAATTTCTGGAAATTGCTATGAAATAATTCTTTACCCTACAAAAATGTTTTCAGCTAGTATGTTATATATTGCTCCAACTTTTGCTTTTAGTTGAGAATTTGACAGTCTTCCCTGTAGCTTTCCAAAAGAAGTTTTATCATTTTACACTGGCATTTGATTCCAGCCATGAGACTGACCAAAAAATGTCATGCCTGATCCAGTGCATCTTTTGGTCTGTGAGATCTTCATTGTGACTTTATGTCAGCATTTGTCTGTATTCATGTCCACTCAAATTGTATATTACCCTACACAGGTATCTGGACAAGTCTGTTCATCCTTCTCTTACATCCTCAGTAGTTAATCTGTATTATGTGAGGAACCAAATCTTTGCAAAGTCGATAAAAAAATGTCATTTTGGTTTTAAAAGTACTTTACTGATAATAAGAGACTCCAGTTTGTATGGATCTTAGAAATGTCATTCTGAATTCTGAATAATATGATAATGAGTCAATTTACACTAGTTTTACTAAATAAAATTCTGGGCTCTCCAACACCGAGGTAAGGGGTGAAATTTCAAAAAAAAAACCCCTCAAACCCTGAAGAGTTATGCACTGGTTATAAGCAGCAAGCCCTCATTGTGTTAATCTGCAGCTACATGAACTCCTCATCTGTTTTCCAGATAGTTTAAATTCAGAGATTGATAAAAAGAATGCTGTATCTGAAGATGTTCTCAGTCCTTTTTGTTATCTCTTGGGTTTGGTACCTGTGGCCTTTTTTTTACCAAGACACAAGAACAAGCTAATTAAATGAATCACTGTCCACAATCAATGTACATCATGTACTGCCAGCAAGACACAAGAGGGATGACTCTTTGATAATAGACAAGTTACTCAGTGCACAAGGAGCTAACCTGTGCAGAATTTCTGAGTTCTGAGCTGGAAAACATTGCCTACTAATTAAAACACATGAATAGTTCAGGAGGGAAATAAAGCACTGTGCATGGTGGGTTTGGGAAGCTGGTTTGAATAAACTAGTCCGTGCAAACAGAATTACAACAAACTTTTTTTCTGAGGTTATGAGATATCAGATAAATTAACTCCAGTTTGTCTTTCACTGCAAATAGATGGGATAGAAAGAATTTGCCTTGTCCTCTTTGTCCAAGATTGAGGAGAAGTACAAATATTTTTTGCACAATGATCCGCCTCCTGTCAGAAAAATTCTGCAAGCTTTAGTTAATTTGAGTGTTAATGTGAGTGAGAAGAAATGAATTTTTCACTATACAGAACACACTCTGTGCACATACAAAGGACATCACACAACCTGACCATACCTGTGCAAGGAGGAGCAGACACCTTCAGTATTTCAGAAGGATAACATCCCAAGCACAGTACCATGCGTATTGTGGGATAGGCTCAGGGGTCAACTAAAGAAATCTACCAGATGCAGAAAAACAACTAGAGAGTGGCAGATGTTTGCAGTAACATCTGTGTCCATCCTGCTGTATCAAACAGCCCAGGAAACAAAAAATAAAACTGGAGCTTTTGTACAGCTTACCCTGTCCTGGATCTGGTTTTGGCACCTGATAATAAGCTCTCTCATACCCTGCACTGGCTGTTAGGGTCCCAGCATATTTGGATACTATTTGGAGAGTAGGAGTATCCAGGAATATCCCAGCAGGGATAAGATTGTGAGCAGTGTGAGCACTGGCTCTCCACCTCACCCAGCAGGTTTAGCTCTTTGAAGATCTCTATGTCTTTATGCACAGTGCACATGTGCAGTTTCACAAATGCAAGACTTCTGTTACTCTACAGAACAATTCTTCCTGTATTAGAACACTCTGGATACCTGTATTAGTTCCTGTATTAGAACTGATGGATACGCACACCTAAGCATCACTGGGCATTACCCTGGGACCCCCAGGCATACATAGTCCAGAGAAGGTGAAACTCTGAAACTCTGCCTCAGGGCTGGAAAAATGGATGCATTTTTACTCATCAATGCAGGTGAAGGCAGTTTCCACCTGACTGGGAGTTCTCAGATTAAGGGCTGGACTCTCCTACAGAACCGCGCCCACAGGCTTAGTCCTCAGGAGCTCCAGCACTGTGATCCCTGTCTTATGTGGAGCACACCTGGATGTGTCAGAGTGGTCCAACAACCTATTCCTATGCTGAGACACTCCTCCTCGCTGAACAGAGGCGTTATTTGGGACAACCTGGCTTGAACTTAGCCTGTGTGTAGAGGTACTTCTCGGAGTGAGACCATCTGTGTTGCAGACATCACCTTCAAGGGCCCACAGACGCACTGACAGGAGCGCTTATCATCACTGTGATTTATTAGCTGCTAAATTCCCTGCTAAGGTGCTTGAAAGATAAACATTCAATCCTGAAAAAGCAGCAAATAGAGTCTCTTTTCTCTATGAGGAGTATTGGACTGCAAACATGCTTTCAGAACTTTTCTGATACAAAAGCATACATAAAATTTAGTCACCAAGCATTACTTCTGCTTAGGTTTCAGCTAATTGTCTCTGCACACCATGAGAACACCCTTGTAGGTGCTCAGGAGGAAGAGTAATCAATGTTTCCTTTGTGCTGAGGGAAGGGAATGCTTCTCTGGAGATGTTTGGATTGAATGCCTTCCTAATTATATTTTGAAAGGTTTATTTGGCATTTTTATGTAGGTTGCAGTTGAAGAAAAATACATAGAAGTCACATTTCAGTAGAGAGCCTTTGATATTACAGTGTTATGCTTTTACATATTTTTTGTTGATATGTCTCTCTTTAAAGTCAACAACTACTGCTTTTAATGAAGGACTACAAATTATTTGTTAAATCATTCAGTAGTAATTGCTGAGAGTGTAATTACATAGTGAAGGTTTCTGACAACTGAAATGATAATTTAGATGTGCACAACTTTGTAGTTATCAAGGAACAGAGATTTATGAGATTTCAGCTGTGTATTGATCTCTGCTCCACCCTTATTAAAATTCTCAGGCAAACTCCTTCTCTACCTGCCTTTGAAATTAGTAGAATTTGACTATTTCAGTTAAAATGACAATTAGAGCTCACATGGAAATTCAGTTTAAATGTCTTGAAGTTTGACTTCAAGCTGCCATTGAAGACTGGCGATCTGCACCAGTTTTTCTTCAAACGACACAAACAGACAATTAAACCTTATTTGAATAATGCTAATTGTTATCTATTTTTAGTAATGTATTTACATAGTGCCACTAGCAGAAACATCTTCTATGTCCATGAGTGCCTAATTTTTTATTGTATGTCACCAGCTTTTCTTTTATAAACCAAGCCATGACCACTTGACTTCACTGTTTACTCAGTAAAGAACAGGCCTCGAATCCTTAATTTCTGTCTAATTGCCTTTGGATCAAATGCTGACAGTCTTTCCACTGACTTTCAGTGGGCTCTGGACCAAGCCATTTATGGAATATTAAGCTTTACATGGTCTGATGTGTCTCTTCTCTGCCCATCAGCAGAGACTGTAACTACTGATTTGCTTTTTGTATCCCAACCAGAGCAGTTTTTCCGGCTTTTCTTGCCTGAGACACCTGAGAGAGCAGGTTCATTTAACAGCTGAAACACAGCCTGCATTTCATTAATACAGCATGTTCCAGGCCTCCATTTCATTAGTCTGCAGGCCCATCCTTGTAAATTTGGTGAGTACACGTGCCTATAGCTGAGCTGACTTGCACCCTGAAGGATCTGGTCATTTATCTCTTCAACTGAATTTGTAATGCTAATTAGGCATAGTCACAGTGACATTTTATTTGACATTATAATAGCTTCATTAGCAGAGTTAAAAGCATAGATGTGAACACTGTTTTGCTAACTGTGCCAAAGTAAACAACACACAGAAAATAATATGCTCCTCTGACTCTTGGGGGCAAAGGCAGTTCTTATATCTATATATATGTGTGTATATATATATAGATAGATAAAGTATACACATTTTTGATAAGAAACACAAAAGAGAAAACAGTCTATGTAATTATATCAGAGAAAGTTCCACTGAAGGAAAAAGGCCCCGCTGGCTTGCAGTGCCACTGTGGGGACTCACAGCTCCTCTATAGACAGCTCAACAGCAGCTGTGAGCAAGCTGATGACACAGATTCAAAAACTGGGAGGACTCTTTTTTTCATGGTTGAAATTAGAAAATTTAGGCCTAAAGCCCAGTTCCTTAAATTCTATGGCACTTCCTCATTTCATGCTATGAGAAAAGGTGCTACAAAATGCTATTTTATTTTTTTAATGTCTACTGCCTCTGCTGAAATGGCAATACTTCAAGAAGGAGTTTGCGCTGGCAGCTGACAGACTGTGGGAAGTCCTGCCCCCGCATCCTGATCAGCTGCCAAGGTGCACCCTCTGCACCACATCCCAAAGCCTGCCCACCCCACTGGCAGCTCCAGAGGGCAAGTGTGCTCCAGTTGCAGCAAAAAACTGCCCTCAGCACTTTGCTGCTTCTGCTATGCAGACTTCTGGTTCTCTGGGGAAGAAAATCCCAGACCTGCTTTGGACCAAAAACCAGTAAGATGATGTCAAAAATTCCTTTTTTACTTGTCTTGTCCATTTGTCTCCTTATACACCCTTGTTTGACCAAGACCATGATTTCAAATTCCCCACACTAAACAGTATTTCTTTTGTAGAGGGTTTATAAGCTCAGAAAGAAATGCTTTCTGAGACTAGCCAGAGCTATCCTGATTCCTACAGCAAAAGAAGTCTGGCATCCATCCAAGGAATGCTTACATGCAAATCCTAAAAATGCACTGACTGCTGATTTAAAAAAAATCACTGTACCACAGGAGTTAGCTTAATTTAAATCTCAACTTATTTTGTCTTGAAAATTATTTCTTTTATTAGACTAGACAGACATGACTTGAGGTTGCTTTCTGTAATGCTACACAAAAATACTCCAAACTAATCTGAACATGTACAGCTCTCTACAAGGTCAAAGAGGCAATGTAAAATATGAACTTTCAGCTGCTCTTTGAAAGTAGGGTCCATTATTTATCTGAATAGCCACTTATAAATTATCCTAAGTAATATTACTTCAAAAACTTCAAGGTGTCCTTTGCTCCAGCAAGAAAAAAAATTCCAACATTCAAAGTTCAATAAAGAACACTTCATACAGATCCAAGAGAGAGAATAGTTTTCCTTTCCCTAAAATTTGCCTTTATAGTTTAAAAAAGGGCATATGGTCACTTGTGCAAATAGACCAGGGGGAGCTGTGCTAATTCTCTATGATATTTCTTTAAAATAGTAATACAATTTGAATGGGAGGAAGTGGCAGCTGGGTCCATGTCTGTGGCACTCACTACCACAGGATTGTCATTAGTGTCCAAAAAATATTTGCAAGCATTTGAACAAAAGCTGCCAGGAGCTGCTGTGTGTGGAAGTCTGAATGGACAACTGAAGTGGCTGAGGACTTGCCAGAAGGAGCTGACTACCCCACTACAAGTCTTCCCACACCTGTGGGAAGGTGGCTGTTCCACTAAGAGCATATTTTGGGGTTTCTTCTGATTGCCACTATGGGCCTGAATAGCTGGAAAATGGTGTTTAGCAGAATTTAATCTCCCCCTTAAGAAGAAACATAATTCTACTGAATCAAAGGCCTTCAGCAGACTGTGTAGCAATCTCTGTGTAGGAATAGGGTTAAAAGCTAGCCTGTCATTTCTTCTCAGTGCTGCTAACAAGCAATCTGTAACTTCCCATATGAAGCTATTTTGAGAATGAGAAGTTCCTTAAACAGAACCATCTATTCTGAGGGTGAAAAATAAGTGCACCTGTAAAAACAAGGGATTTGTCCCATGAGAATCAGTAAAGAAAATAGGTAAACAATCTGAGAACAGATAGATTTGATTGACAAGTAAAAATATCTTTTACTAACCAATAGAATAACTAAAAAGGAAGCTATTAACCAATTAGATGTTGCTCTCAATGTTTGTAAAAACTGTATAAAAGACAGCATGTGACCATAATAAAGAGCCTTCTGAGCCTTCTGAAGATTTTACCGTGACTCTGTGTGTTGTGTCCGCCCTAACAATGACATCTCTGACAGCTTTTCTGTAATGAAGCACCTCACAACCACTGGTGCTTTGCATATCCTGGCTATCAATCCAAAGGGATTCATTTCAGAAGAGTTCTGAAGCAGGCAGTCTTGACTTTTACCATGTGTTATTCAGGCTATGCACAGGGGAGGGGCTTTTTTCCCCCAATTTTTGGTTCAACCAATTCAAATTTTGACAGCAGCAGAGCAAAACAGCAGCAGCGTGCTGAAGCAGATACTACAAGTACTCTTGGCTTGCTGAATTTTGTCTCCTTCCTCCTCTCCTCTGAGGTGTGATAGAGGAAGGCTCTGTTGTTGTAAAGAAATTTTGGTAACATACCGGTGCTGCTGGTTTAACTTGAAGAAAACTATTTAAGCAGATACAAGGGCACTCTGCTAACAGAAGTACTCTTATTAGTCTTTTAGAGTGATTACAAACAACCTCAGACCAAAGATATAGGTGTGACCAGGCTGCAGAAATAAAGTGTGACTTGGATTATTGAGAAATAAGTGTTTGAAGGCTGATGAAAAAAAAAAAACAACAAACAAACAAATCCAAACAGGGTTATCTTGAAAATCCCCAGAAGTGGCATCACAAGGTAATAGCAAAAAACAACACTGCCAGCACAGAACAGCACCAGGAGGTGCCAGGGCTAAAAATTACCACTCACCATTGCTCAGCTACTCTTCACCAGGAGATTACAGCCTTGAGTATAACAGTATTTACACAGAACAAAGGACAACTACCCACCGTGTAAAATGTACCACATACCACAAATGTGGACATAAGGTACAACTGCAAACAAATGAGGAATGGGCAAGTAAATACAGTAGGCATGCAGGCAGCATTAATTAATAAATTGAAGAGACCAAAAATGAGAGAAACTCCCCAAATCAGCATAATGCTCCTGCCTTGAGAAATCCTGGAACATAGATTACTTGCCAGTCATAACCCCCAGCCCCCAAAAACACACAGACACACATGCCCTGTCTCTCTAAAGATCTGGGAACCCAGAGGATGACCCCGAGGACTCTGACTACATTATGAACCATGTTGTTACTGAGAATGAGCTGTGGCACTTGCATAATTCCCCTGCATCATTGGGACCAACAATATCAACTTTGCTAACATTGCTAAGACCTCGATTAGGCTAACAATGAATATGCACATAGAAAGGGTTTCTAAAGGTCACATTGAGTGCAATATTTGCTCCAATGCCTTGCTGTTGAGGACTGCTGCTAACACTGCACAAGAGCTGACACGGAATTTGTCAACCAGGGCTGATGCACATTGCCAAGCATTGCTCTACACTGGGCTCCTTGGCAGATCACCCCTATCACGCTCCTCAGCATAAAGGGCTCTTGAAACAGGACTCCCATCTTTGCCCTGTTTCAGCAGCTTACCATCAGTAAGATGGACATGCTGCAGCATATTGCTGGAAAATCCTGCTTTTTCAGAGGCATGACAGGCTGTGACTACTCTTTCTGTATGACTTTTTTGGCACAAGCCAAACAGTGACTGAACAAGAAGAAATCAATTCTGGAAGGAAATGCAGAATAAAAAGAGAGGGCGCATGGAGAAGATTGATTCATGCTGTGTTGGTAAAAAGAGTCTGATCCCATTTTACCAAAGCAGCTATTGTCCTTTCTGAGATGTACCTGTTGTATGCAAACAGCATTTAATCCAATTAGATTATATTCCCCATTAATCCTGCAGCAAGGAATAAAACCTGATGGAGCACTGTTTTCACTCACAAGTGCAATTACAGCACGGCTTCAAAGTGTTTTCAACCCTTCCTGAGCATTTGCATTCCCTATACCCTCAGCAGCTCTGTCCCCAAGAAGTTTCCTCCTTCTTCTCTACAGTTTCCTTCTTCTTCTGCCTGTCAAAGAAATACCCATGCAGTGATCCACAGGGCACCCCTGAAATGACAGACGTATATGGCAATATACAGCAGGGGAAATTAATCCTGACCCATGTCCCATTCCTCAGAAAGCCAGCACCAGCTCATCATCACATCTTCTTCTGCTGGGCCTTGCTCCAGGCATGTTTCACAGGATTAATTTTAGCTACAAGGGCATTTTGCTCTATATTGATTTTGTTGTATGAAAGAAAGCTGAGAATTAAACTTGCAAATCCTGATCTCTTAACTCTATTAAATGAGGCCAGGGTAGATTAAGTTGGTAGTTAGTAGTTCATCTTTCTGAGGCTAGGCACTAAAAACATGGCTCTAAGGTGAAATCTTGGGTGTATGTGGCTTGGCTGAAAACCAGGATCAGAATTTAAACAGCTTCACTTGAGGTCTCTTATTTAATACACCAAGGATTTAATTAGAAAGATGGGAAATTAGGAAAAAAGAGTTAAAATTGGCTCTCAGGTCATGGGATGAGTGGGGGAAAAAAAAAAATCAAACATCTCTTTTAAGAACAAATACAGTCTGCATGTGCTAGGATGCAGGCAGCAGACAAGGGGGATGGGCCACTGGAATGTGCTGTCCTGAGTGGACTTGAAATGCTTCTTGCTCCTCACCTGAAGCTCACAAAGCTGGTCAGGGTCAGAGAGTCTCATCCTACATGGGCATCCTTAGCTCTTTGGGTACCTTCCACTAATCAGACAGTGATGCTCCCTTCTTCAGCAGGGGGTAAGGCCAAATAAACTGGGAGCTGCGATGCTTGTAAGGTCCTCAGCTGCAGACTTACTACCTTTCAACACAAGACAGAAACCTGAATTTATGAAAATGCACCAAAGCCTAGTGGCGTCTACCCACTGCAAATGCTTTCACCACTGCTCCCTACTTTTAATTCTCAATACTCTCTTAAAACATTGCCATTAACAAACGAACAAAAACCTGAAAGATGAGCCACTGTGTAGAAGTTTCACGGCTGTATTTTGAAATTGGTTTTTCTGAGCATGCAAACCACAAAATCAGGCAAAATCCTGTAATCAGGAGGCACCCACCCCCCGCCCCCAAAGGCAGAAGCATTTGAATTTCCAATAAAGCATTATAGCAACAACCCAAAAAAGTGTGTGACTGCACAGAGCCTGTTACCAGGCACACAGGAGAGGAGAAGGAGGAGGAGGAAGAGGAGGTGGAGAAAGAAGGGGCACCGGCTGGCTGTTGAATATAGAAGCTGAGCAATCCTGTTTGAGATTCCTGCCTCAACTCAGAGCGCAAACCCTGCTGTAAAATGGGGATAACCCCCTCCACAGTGCCCCACCTCACCACCACAGGGAGACACATCACCACCAGGATTCTCACCCATTGTAAAGTTTACAGCAAGATAAATACTTCATAGCCTTTTACACAGGCACAGATCAGAGGCAAAAAGGGGGGAAAAAAAAAAAGATTAAGTAATACATCAAGCCTTTGCCAGAAGCAGAATCTAAGGCCCAAACCTCCACTTCTTTGCTGTGGTAGACACAACTACCTCAATATATAAAAACTATGGGAAGTGACAGCCATTTGTTTTATGTGTTGTTAAATAATTTGAGTATTTGCACCATTATACTGCTCTGGTGCACTGGTTTGTCCTTCCAACATCCAACTGAAAATCTGCTCATCAGGACCCCACGTCCACGGGCATTTTGGCACTGTGATTTCCTCTTAAGTTTTAAGTTTACTAATGGTCCACTGTATTCCAAAAGTGTCCTGGATACAGACACGAGACAAGACCTTGTTGCAGTAGGTGCCTCACAGGGGAGAAAGTGGTTTATAGCAAGTATTATGGGGAGGTTTGGGAGAATGTGCCAAAAATCATCACCCCCATCTCTGTCTCACTCTTGGATTTATAATGTGCAAGATCATCAAGAAAGCATTTACAGCTCCTACTTGTGACTCAGTCTTTTGGACTCAACTATGCCTGACAGAAAATACACAACACCTTCACCTCCCTATGACACAAAAATACTTGCATGACTACTGCTACCAGTTTGGTTTAACTCTGTGCCTATCGTAGTCATTTGGACTGAAGGAAGAATGAAGTGATTGCACAACATTTGTAATCACAATGAAATATGAATCATACATATTAATCCCTCCTTTGAATCATGTTTAGATTCAGTGGAGCAGTGGTAACTGAGGCTTTAAGCAATGTGTCCATCCATAAATAACTAAGCATACTGCTTTTACCAGGCAAGACCTTTCATGGTAGGGAAGTTCAATAGACTAGTAGGAAAAAGATAGTCAGAAGGAGATGGACAAATTGTTGAGACATAATTAAACACCAATTTAGCTTCTTTGTAAACAAAGTTCTTCATCCTACCTATTTATGTAAAATCTTATGTGTACTGTTGCCTTACCTCGCTTGAGGGGAAAGGGAAAAAATCTGTTGCAGCATGTTAACAGGGGTTGGCCTTGTTTATGAGAAAATAATGAGAGTAAGAGCAACAATTTATAAGCCTGGATGTTAGTGATGGGAAGAATGCTTTGCAGCATGAAAATTATGAAAAAGGCCTACAAAATCTAGTTTTGACAGTATCTTCTCTGGTGCAATTCCTTTAAATTTCCACTGCCTCCATATCCTCCTATTATAAAATAATATTTTATAATCTCCATTAAAAATTAATGTACTTCCTCCTTAGAATTATGAAGGGTTTGAAAAACTCTGTTCGCAGCTGAAAAGCCACACACTCATTGCAGAGCCCCAATTACCCAAGCACATTGGGCATTTAATTAATTTATTAAGAGCTTTAGCATCTGCTTGGGCTGCACATTTTTGTTAGTCAAAAGGCTCCCAAACATTCTTAACCAAATGAATCAATAAACTCTTGTCTGTGCTTGAGCTTCCTACAGACTTTCTTCCTCATGGCTCAGCTTTCCCCACCTTGATACATGGGATGAAGCCTACGGACGCTATGCTCTCTACAAGTCAGCTTTCTGACCCTGAAGACAGCTAATGAGCTATTCCAGCTGACAAAGAGGCCCTCAGCTCTCAGAAATGAACTCTAAGAGTGTTTTGATGCACTTGGGCAGCCAGTGGTTGAGTCTGTGGGTCTTCTGAGCGCAGCTGGGCAAAGAGCATCTTTATTTGCTTTGCTAAGAATCTGAGAGCATCAGATGTATTAATGGACCTGCCTGTGCAGCCTGCCCTCCTCTGCACTTAAAAACTTGTAAGTTAACTAGCAAGTGACTTAGAAACTCTAAAAACACAGTAGCTGTGACTCCTCTTAACAGCTCCTTAGTCATCAGACCCAACATCCCTCCGACAGCTTTGCCAGACCGGTGTTACCAAGACTAATTAACACAATCAAGTCTAACACTACCAGTTTTACAGGCTAGAAGAAATAATGACATTCATGAATTTAGCAAATGAGACAGAAGTTATGAATTTAATGATCTGGGAGCCAGGCTTGGGTTATAGAAAACACACTGAGTTAGGTATTCACAAAATTGCTCCAGTATAATTGGTGGCACGTGGATTGTTTGCAAACAGCTTGCACAAACTACTTAGTGTTAATCATTTGTTCTGTGACATAGTTAGTCATGCACTATTTCTGCTCCTTGAGTGGGTGATTGTATCCTCCTGAAGGAGAGGGTAAGAACCAGTGAAAATGAGGCGTGCCCTGGGAGTTTAACACAGATAAGTGCCTTCGATAAAATACGGGAACGTCATGTCTCAGTAATCTCTGCAAGATGTTTGTACCTCTCCATCCCCATGCAAATAATCCACAATGACTCCGCACAGTCTGGTGAACCAAAGCCTGGGGACGGGGAATTCATGTTGACTATTTCTGGCACCGCGATTCTTTTTAACACTCTGAACAAGGGAAAGTGTTGCAGAGGAGTATCTAATTCCCCCAGACAACCTGAGAGGAAGGGATGATAGATCATTGCTCCTAAGAGTTTGGCACGATATGTAAACTGCTGTCTCTCTCTCAGCAGGAAATGGTGCTGCTTCAGGGAGAGAGAACCTCCAGCAAAAATAGTCACAAAAAAGGAAGTCTATTCCCTGAAGACACAGGAATATTGGAATTTTTTTCTTTCCACCTTTCAGTTTTCATTATTTACATATTAACACTTGAATGCAAGCTTGGCCAATCTAAGATACAGAATCCTAGAATGGTTTGTGTTGGAAGGGACCTTACCCCCTTGCCAGGGGAAGGGATACTGTCCACTACACCAGCTTGCTGCAAGCCTTATCCAGTCTGTCCTTGAACACTTCCAGGGATGGGGAATGTTTTACAGTTATTACAGCAATGTGCAGAATTATAGTTCCACACACTTCAGTGACCTGGGATGGAACTAAAGAAGAGGGAAAACTATAAGATGAATTGAATTTTGTAGCAATAAAGCTTTGATACCCCTAGAAGTGCTCCTTGAGGTACCTGGCAAACTAAAGTGAAACAGTCAGCAGCAGTGAGAATAAAAGCAACAATGGGAGACTCACAGAAACCAGGATCTTCTGTTAAAGGATGCCACAGCACCACACATTTTCAGTGGCAGCCACATCAGGCAATCATTATTTACAGACAGGCAACATGTCATGGATAATTCTAACATCCCCTGGCAACTTTTCATCTTCCAGAGGAGACTTCTGACAAAGCACAGAAATACATCTGGACTTCTTCATGCCTGGACTGGTAGACCAGCTGCTATTCCAGTACTCGGCCCAGTGGATTTTCCTGTGGTTTTAACTGTATTGAAGAGGACTGAATTTCCCATCTGAGACCCCTGTTCAGTGGTCAGACTGCAGACTCATTTCTTCTGCTTTCACTGATAATAATAAGCCATTTTGCTGCTTATTATTCTCCAATGAAATTGTAATAATTTTGTATGACTCTTGGAAGACATGCATTTGCTCTCATAATGATAGTATGCATTTGCTCTCATAATGATAGTATGGATCCACAAAAAGATGAATTGCCTAAATTATTCTCGATCATAGTGAATTGCTTTCTGTAGGTTTTTAGGCAAGTCGGAACCCTCTGGTGAAAATAACTCAAATTCAGGTAAAATAAAAAGTTAAGAGTTGACAGAAGTCTGAAGTTTGTTTATGAATATATTTTTAGTATCACAACAACAAACCACAAATCCTATTGGACTAGTTTCTCATTCAAAGAAGAACAATACCACACTTAAATTAAGTCTGAATACTTTCTTTTTAATGATGTCAGTTGCAACAGAAACAGCATGCAGGCACTCATGCAACTGAAAAGATTCACTTCAGCTGTTCTCCTCACATAAACATTCTCCCCTTTTCATGAACACTTCAGTAATCAAATTACACTAGGACAAATGCTCATAGAAAATGCACAGCAAAATCAAACACTTGGAGTATGTGCGAGTTCCAAATTCCATCTATATTTCCAATTCCTCTGTTTATTTGACTGGGGAAAAAAAGAATCACTAGCTTAGTTAAACAAACAAAACTGTATCTCGGACTGGTCCTTACTCAAAGCCAGTGAAGTACAAGGAAGTACTCCCATGGATGTTTTTGAAGACTATGGGATGCTGCCATTCTTTTGTTCTGTTTTTTCCAGAAATTTCATGTGGTTTTCAGGCATAGAAAAAAAAATGTCTGTGATTATCAGATGTATTATTCACTGTGAATTCTCACTTCATTTTCCTCTTAAAGTACAGTTCTGGGGAGGAATACAAGGGCAATATGAGCTGGTCAACAGGCTCCCATTCTCTGTCTGTTGGAGTTTAGGGTATGGGGAAAATCCTCAAGCTGCCCTGGGGGGTACGAGACACCNGTGCTTGCCAGCTTGGTTTTTCAGCACGTTAAGCCTGGTGAAAAGGTGGCGTGTGGACCTTGAGATAAGAAACTGAATAAACAGCTTTGAAGACTGAAACTGCAAGTTCCACTCATCATTTCAAACCTTAGTACAAGACTTGTAGAAAAAACCCTCTAATTAGAGAGTTCCTAAAAGAGAAATCCCACACCTGTCAAACACAGCATCTTTCTTCTGCTAATCATGTGGCACTGATGCATTCCACCATGGGTCTAAATTAGCCACTTACAAACCTGTAAGGGTTGTGAACACCCCAGGAGGACATTGTGGCATAGCCCACTTCCACATAACTGCATGTTACATATTTATATGCACTGTCAAAATGGTGGGAAGATACGAAACTGTGTTTCACTGGAATACAGCAGGCTGAGCTATTTATAAATAAGTGCCTTATTTTTGGTGCTCTTCAGTGCAGATGAACAGTGAGTGATGAGCAATTTATGTTGCTGATCATTTGTATCACAATAGAACCTTGCAGTCTTTTTCTGCAATGTAAGTTCAGGATCTGTAGTATCCTACAGTGGAAGAACAAAGACCAGTGGGCAAGATAAAGAAAGGATGAACTGAGCATGCCACACAGAAAATGAAAGAGTAGATAGATAACAGAACATCTGAAAAAATATTTGAACATTCCTGGGGATTCTGGACATCAATATCCAAAACAGACCCACCACCCATCTCTCTCTCTAAAAACAAACTCTCAGTGTGAAGGAATCCTTTCCCAAGAGCATTCCACACTAAGGGATTTTCAATTTAGACAATTTAGAAGAAAACATTAAACAAAATATGCCTTAATGAACACGAAATAAAAGTAATTAGAAGGATGAAAAGCTCTGAAGAAATCTTAGGGGTATAACTGAAGTGAAAAAAGAGGTTTTAATTAACAAGCTTGTAAGCACCCTGTACTATGTAAATAATTCATGTGTATAAAAAGATGATCATAAGGATGACTGAATAATCATAATTTTGGCTTCCCTGTGTTGACTGCTGATGCAAGATTCCTAATCAGATGCCACGGGAGTATTCTTAACCATACCAGCTTGTCCAGGATACTTCTGTACTGATACATTGTGATAGGAACTTTTATAGAGGTGATTAATGGGTGTTTTTTCTCTCCCCATTATCTCTGAGAAAGAAACACTTACGCCATGTTTTACCATTTCCCTGGTCATGAACTCTGCAGCAGACACTTTCACAGATCATAGAATCACAGAATGATCTGGGTGGGGAGTGACCCTGAAGACCATTGCATTCCAACCCTCTGCCATGGGCAGGGACACCTTCCACCAGACCAGGTTGCTCTGAGCTCCATTTGACCTGACCTTCAACACTTTCAGGGACAGAAGATGAGACAAATTTTCATTCTTTGACATTAAAACAAAAAATATCAATGCTTTCTGCTGTAACTACCTGTGTTTGCCTCAAGGCTGTCAGTGGGTATCTCTGCCACCTCGGAGCTCTGTAGTTTATCACATACAGAATTTAAGCAGAGGAAACCCAGGCACATAAACTTTTCATCTTGTTGCCCTTCCAAGGCAGGGGTAAAATCAGCTCTATGGTACTAGCACACTAAAACAATGTAAATCACAGCTAAAACATTTTCAGTACACTCTCAAAGGAGGGCAACTTCAAGTAAAGGTTGTATCTCTTTTTCCTGCTTTTGATACATTGAGTACAGAAAATTCTTAAAAACAAGTGCTGTCTTATGGAAAGCAGTTATGAGTGAGCCTTACACACTCAGAAAGTAATAATTAATTATGCTTTCACCTAAAATAGTACTGGAAAATTATCTAACTGTGAACTCAGTGATAGCTGACTTTTCATCTGATTTGCAAAATAAAAAGATCTATTTAAGCCAGTTTGAGCGAGTACACTATTAAAATGAGTGTAATGCAACTGCTTTTTCAATAGCATCACTGAGAGAGGCTGGTGCATAATTCAGCTGCTCTTTCTGGTTATTATTTGCTATGTCTAATAGCTCTTTCTTTGTAACAAATGCAAAACTTCACTTTTAAGATCTCAGGTGATGCTTGAAGATCTGTCTTGTCTTTTAACTCTGTCTCAAGTTAGAAAATCTTGTAAAATGTCATATGAACAGCACGGGCAATTGTTTCCTTCACAGTCTTAAAGAAGCTGGAAGTGGATAGAATGCCTTCAGGGAAATGCTAAGAGTTTAAAATCTGCCTGTGCAGAACATTCATAGATTTTTATAATCCATTCAAATACTTTCCACATTGTAAAACAGGCTTTGGAAACGATCATCACAGATAAAAGTGGGCGAAGGAAGAGTAATAAAAATACTATAGAAAGAAGAGGAAAAAATGGTGGCTGCTTCTTCTGAGCTCCCCAACATTTGAATTTTCCTGTATAATAATAAGAATCAAATTATCACAGTAATTTCCCCATTTACTATGGTTCAGTAATTACAGTAGTGCAATTCACAGCTGTGAATGATGCACCTGTGCCCACCTCCACTCCTCCATTCCCCCATCTACAGCCTGCAGCCACCCAGGCCAAAACATTTCAGATAAAAGTTAATTATCCAGCACTAACACTGTACACCAGATCCTTCCAAACTGCTGCCAACTGGAAACCTTCCCAACAGCTTCTGACGGCTCTCCCAGCTCACCATTCCTGCAGCAGGGAGCATCTGAGAGGTTCGGCATCATCTCCCCACTCAGCGACAAGGCACTCAGAGCTTGCAGAGGCACAGGGGTGGCTGCCTGGCATGGGGGTGGCATCTGTTTTCTGCTTCTACCAACAGGGTATTCCTGTGCTCCAGGGATGCAAGATGCTCATCAGTGGCTGTATGGATGTACACTGCAGGGAAATGACGCTGAACAGAGAGATTCTCTGGAACTCTGTCTGCAGCCAAATCCAAGTCTCAACGCCAGCTGCACACAAACTTTTGGTTGCAATGCCCCACAAGGGCAGCATATGGCTGTGGTATGCCTGTCTCAGTTCTTCATGGAGCTGTCCACAATTATCAAGAGCAATGTTATCAGCTTGCCCTGACAGCTGTGAAGCACTTGGGCTCAGGCTGTGAACTTCTGAGTCACACTGATGAGGAGCCCCTTGAACAAGCTTTGCTTGAGTGTGACTCCGTTAATAAATGAATCATATATCAGTGCTGCCTACTCAAGCTTAAATCCTCCTCCCAGTTCTCCTGCAACTTCCACCATCTGCACACCCTTTCCTTGTGGTGGTGAGAACCAATTTGGCTGACTGACAGGGTTTTGGGTAAAATGTGGAGTCTTTCAGGGCTAGACGAGAAGTAAAGAACAGTTGCTAATGTCCAAAGCTCCAACCCTAAAGTCCTTGTGCCTGAACCTGCTCCTATTTATTAGGAAATCCCTTCTGGGTATCTACTGGTATGATGCTGCAAGCATCCCAGTAACCTGGCGCTCCCAAATCCTAACCAGAAGATGTCTGACCCTTGTCCCCAAAGCATTACAAGGGACTCTGACCGTAATTCTCGGCATGAAGTTTGAAAAAAGGCTTCCATTAATCACACCCAGCTGCACCAAGGCCTCACACCCTTTGCATGATGTCCCTCTGGCAATAGCAATAAGCCATTATCTATCTCTTACATAATCCCAGTTCCCATCACTGCTTCCTGGATGCTGGCATAATCAGTTTCCTGAGAAGTCTGCAGGGAAGACAATGTCTTTTGGGGGCAGCAAAATGTTTTGTTTTTTTTTTTTTTGGGCAATCATTATTCACTGGAAGTAACTATTCTTGGCCAGGGATCAAGATAGCCCTGGGAATTCAATCCTGATTTGGGCAAGCCATTCTTCTCTGTGCTTGGTGATCCCAGGTCTTTGTCCAGTGCTTTCCTACAAAATTCAGTTCCCTTGTTTTATGTTGCTAGAACTACAAAAAGTAAAGACATAGGGAAGGGCACTTCTTCTTTCTCTTCTCAATTCAGCTTATTTTCTCCTTCTCTTCCCCTGTGTCACTGACATGGGATGTTTCCAGTTTCTTGCTTCATTTTCTTGTTTTCTTCCTCTTTTCTCTGGATGCTTTTAGCTCCTCAGAACAAACTCTGCAGTGTACAGCTACTTGTATTGCAGTGAGATCTGATGCACTTTCATTCCATCAAATTGAGAAGACAACCCTTCCACTCTTTAAAAGCCCTTCAGTAAGACCTACAGAAACATGGGTTTATAGTCTGAGTCTTTGTTGGAAGGCAAATTTAGGTTTTTAAAAGAAACTGCTTTTTCCAATTTTCTGCTGATTACAATAAATACAGAAATTCTAGTCATGTTATGCCTCGTTTTCTTTTTCATTTAAAAGTTAATTGGAAATCCAGAGGGGGAAATAATAGAACATGATATAAACATTTTATTTGAGGGCTTAAAATTTTAACTAGATCCAGCACCATCCTAACCCTATGTGTTTTCAATATTTCATGGGTTTAAATAGGAAACAATTTATCAAATATACCCTAAATGAGAACTTTTGTAAGTAGTCCTTGAATTTAATCACAAGAAATAAATTGAATAACACATCACAAGATTCTTTGATGATTTCTAGTTCCTATAGCTCTACTTCTACTGGCCTTTGTAGACAAATTCTTGGGGGAAATTATGTTGAATACTCCAACTTACTTTTCTTTGTTAACAATCTGTTCAGTACAGTAACATATACTCATATAGAATCTGACAGCAGGTTGTCTTTAAATTTGTCTATTCTAGGCAAAATTATAATTTTTACTTAGTGGATTAAGCCAAGTATTCTTTGATGTTTCTTCTGATAATGCCTGTTCTTCAGCAAAGTAATAATCAATGATTTAAGGCTGTCATATTTTAATCACTCATCACTGACAGGAGTTTGTGCAGTGCATTATGAAAGACCTAGCAATGAGGAAGACATTGTTTTGTGAACACCTAAAATAGAAAAGAAGAGCCAAACCCAAAATAAACATCATGTATGGTACTGAATTTTATGTTAACTCAGCTTTTCTGCATCGAAGAATGAGCATGGGATGAGGAATGAGAAAATCTTGTTACTAGCCAGCTCTGAATGAGTGCTATCCCAGCAGACTTCTGGCTCGCTCTGTCTCCAAGGAACTTTAAAATTAAGGAACCAGAGGAGAGAACTGAAGTAAAAACATTCCACTATTTTCCTGCATTATGAAAAGGGATTTTCTGCAGCTGTGATTAACTGAATCTTCCTTAAACTCTCCAACTCAAATAAAGAGACTCATTTGGGTTTTTTCCCCTCTTTCTTTGTTCCATGCAAGATTTTTGACAGAGGAAATATCACTGAGGTTTCTGGCTGAAAGAGAAGCACCTGGGCATTTCTTTGCACATCCTCTCAATTTGTCCTTCATTCCTCTCAAGGCCCCTCTCATAAACCCTCCTAAAGCACACAAAAGGCAAGTGCCACCGCACTGTTTACTTGGTGTGAGGTGAGGAGGGTTGCTTGCCACAGGGGAAGACTGAACACATACTCCTCATCTACACGAAACTAATACAAGCTTAGTCCAGTATCTGGACTAAGACAGATTAGAAGTGACAGTTTAAATGACCAGAGCTTGCAACCAAACATGTGTTGCACTTCTCCCTGAAAAATGGAATTATTAAAAATTTTTTCCCCAGCCAACCAAAACCACTTTTCTGCAAAAATGAAATTCTGGCTCAGAGAAGGCAAGAAAAAAGTGTCTTTGGGCATTTAGTTGGACAGAAGCTTTCCCACATCTCCATCCTTTTGCTGTAATTTCTGCCTGCCCTCACTGGTGCAATGCATAGTCTGTGTCTTGCAGGTCAGTATGACTTCTGAAGACACTGTATTCATGGTGGTATTCCTATTTCCAAAAAGACCTATAATTCTTCACCCAGGGTGGTCTGATATGTATATCTATAAATTAGGATGCTGTTAAAAAATAGCCCAATTCCTTTAAAAACAAATGAAAAAATTAAATGTTCATAGGCAGTTTCTTTTTACAGCATCTGTTCTGAGGCTGAGCTTGGTATTTCACTGGAAAATTCAGCTTAACCTGGAACTCTGATTTGGTTTATTTGTTCTTTTGACCCCTTCTGAAGTCATAGCAGTAATCAGTAGCACTGCAGTTTCAGTTCCTCAAAACAGCACAGACTGGCAGGGGCTGATGATTTGCAATTACTTTATTCTGTTTAGTTGCTCTGAGAAAATTCCTTTTCATGCTAACAGACATCAGAGGTCCTGATTTATCTGAAACCCACTAAAAATACTCCTTTAAATTCAGAGAAGACTGCTGCAAACATGACCTCCCCTGTGTTTCTGATACTATCACCAACAAAATTGATATTACGGGCTATTCTTCCCAGACTCTCAGCTCGGAGCTGTACTACTAGAAGCAATATCACTGTATTTATGTATGGTTCATGTTCCCTGGATCTTTTCTCCATTCCATCCATGGAAATTATTAATGATGTTGGCAATCTTGAATCAAATATGAAGTGCTTCTCTTGATACAAACATACATAAGGTGACAAGGCATGCCTCAGTGGCATCAATGCTTGTGAGCTGCTGTCTCCAAAATAATGAGCTGTCAAAGCTGAACTGCAATTTGCATTTGTGTTAGTAGTGAAGAAATCCAGTGTTCTTTTTTTCGTTGCTGAATGACAGTGTTAAATTGTTAGTGTTGCTTACTGAGTGTGAAAATTTACTGAAATGACAGTGAAGTGGGAAAAATACACAGCATTTTTTCAGGTCACAACAGCACTTGGATTTACTGTTAGTGTACATTAACAATTAAATCACAGATATAAAATGAAAAAAGTGTCAGTTTACTCTGTGTAGCCTCCGTTGAAACCAACACACTCCTGAACCTCCAGAATAAGCTGTTGCTTGTGTGACAAGTGTAGTACCACACCTTGTGATGGCTGTTGTCTCTCTCTCTCTCCCTCTCTCTTTTTTTTTTTTTTACCCTCAGGGTGCTAGAATTCAATGAGAAATGGATTTTTAAATATGCTTGGACAACGCACAACTTTGAAAACACAGTCTAGGTATCTTTCATGACTGCAGCTGCCCATCTGTGATGCTGTGGATTTCCTCTCATGTTACATGTCTGAAGTATTACTATCATCAAATACCAGAGACAGAGACAACAGGCAGTATTATTGAAATGTATTTCAGTTCTGGATCTTTACTTTCCCTTTCATTCTAAGCATTGCTTTTTGCCATGTTAGAGAAGATTTGCTCCAAGATCAACATGTTTTTCAGTTACAGTGAACATTTGCCTGTTGTAAATTTCTGCATGAAGTAATGACGTTAACATTCAGCAGCAGTACAAGACATTGTGTGCGTATGTCCCTGTCCTGGTGTAGTGTGGAAAATGAGACTTTGATAGACATTACTACTTTAAGACCACCCTAATAAAATATATGAATGCTGAAGAGAAGCAGTATGAGACAGCATCTAGTGAACTGGGTTTGTTATGTTTGCCACAGTCTTCACACGCACACAGGGCAAAATGCTCACCAAGGGCTAATAAGTTTTGGGTCTGCTTCTGTCCCTGCAGAGAAGAAAGATACCTGCAGGAACTCCCAAATGCATGCTGCAGCGGTTTTGTGGGAGGGAAGATGCTCTGTCCAAGCATCAGTAGGAGGGGTGACCCCAGGGGTGCCAATTCAGAAGCAGGGTTAGAGATCAGTCTTCTTTTCTTCTCTGGAAATCTGCATGCTGGGTCTATCAGCAAAAATCTGCCATGTCCACGATAATGTCATTTACATTTGCCTCCTCCAAGATGGCCAGCCTGTAGAAGAGGCCAACCTGCAGCTCCAGGTCTATAGAGACAGGAAGGTGACAGGTCTGTGGCATGTTCATTTCATGTCAATGCTGGAATGGAACTGTGAGAAACCCAAAATCCCTGCCTGCAACAGAGACTGCTGAGGCAAACAACTCCAGGGACTCCTAGGTCCAATATACTCTTGGAAATCCTGTAACTCTAGGAGGTATGCAGGGCAAGGCTGCTGTAGCACTGCCCTGTGTTAGCCTTAAAATGGTATGTAATAAGTGAAAGTATGAAAAAAGTGAAAGTATGAAACACTGAATCTTTCAGTGTTCAGAAAGATGTCTGCCCCTCCAAGACAACCTTGAGAGACTAACACACTTGTACTACCTGCTAGCCTTTGAGTAAGACTGAGTTGTTTTTCTAAATCCACAGATCCTTGAAAAGTAATTTTTTTTAGCTCAGCCTGAAGGAAAAATAGAGTCTGTTCAGCACATGTGCAGTGCCAGACATTGGTTTCACTGTCACTGAAGACAATACCAGGTAAAGTCTGCTTAAGAACAAAGTTCTGATTTGGACAGACTGATCCATTGGGCTCCCTGCTGAGAACAATTTGAAAGTTAAGCAGGAGCCTTGAAGTCTGTGGAAAGCAGCGATGAAACCTAACCCTGTGCTGCATGTGTTGAACACATCTTGTGAACTCAGGCAGCTCTGGGTGAACTTAGACCCTTCTTTGAGATGGAAGATAAAATAATGCTAACAGCCAGATCAAGGAAATACTCAGTTCAGGATTTGGCCCTAGAGGAGCTTTAACTCCAGCACCATTGTGACTGCAGCTACAGGGCTGGTAGATATAACAGGAAACTTGGAGCTGCTGGCACCATCAATAACAGAATTCAGCACCAGTGATTACTCCTGAGTTTCTGCTTAAATCTAGACAGACCTGAGTTACATGGGTTTTGCTGAGGTAGAGAAGCCTAGCTATATTAAAGGGGCTACCAAAGACCTGGAGTGGGGAGTTTGACAAGGACATAGAGTGACAGGAGGAGGGACAGCAGCTTCAAAATACCAGAGGGCAGGGTTGGAGGGGTTATTGGTAAGAAATCCTTGACTTTGAGGGTGATGAAGCCCTGGCACAGGTTGCCCAGAGAAACTAGCTGCCTCATTCCTGGAGGTGCTCAAGGCCATGCTGGACAATGTTTGGCGCAGCCTAGTCTGGTGGAAGTCATCCCTGCCCATGGCAGGGAGTGGAATAAGATCCTCTTTAAGGTCCCTTCTGACCTAAACCACTCTGCGATTCAGACCAGCATACAGCAGTCACATCTGCAGTTACAGACCAGGAGCTACCTAACACAGACTTTTTCTACCCTTTTTGTCACAACTCAAACACACAAAAACTGAAAAAAAACCCCAAACCCACAGAAATGTGATCCAGGCCATCATTTATCTTTGCTTTTGCAGAGCAAATTCACCTGGCAATCTTTTTTTCTGATTACATTTTGAGACCAAAGTTGAGCTACCTCTTTTTATACAAAACACCTATTTATCCTGTACTTAAAAGGTAGCTTGTACCATTTTACTTATGACTTCTCTTGCCCAGGCTTTAGAGAATAGAGCATTGTCTTCTATCTCTTTTACCTGAAGATGACTCCTGGCATCAAACACACAGGTGCAAAATGCTGTACCTATCATCTTTCTCCAGTGTGTTAACACTATGTTGCCATCTTTGTATGATAGAAAGTTTAGCTCCTGATGCTACTTCTGCCCGAGACTTTGTAAAACACAAAGGATTCAGTTTCTATTTTAGCTAGACAATCAAACAGTGAGGCTGGCTGCAGTTTCCAGTACTTTAGTTAGGCAACTCGAATTACCAAAAATCTGATCTAGTACCAATGTATGAACTACCAGTACAAAAAATCCTGGCGCTTTTGCTCGGCTCGATGCAAAGTCAAGTTACACTGAAAAACTTCCCTGAGAAGTGTCAGCTGGTGCCCAGCCTCCAGTGCCCATACACAGACCAGCATAAAGATCAATAACAAATACTCTGAAAGCTTGTTGGTTTTTTTCAGTTTGCCTTTTTTTTTCCGCCTCCTAACAACCTTGGTAATGCAAAGCGTGTCCTGGATCCCCCTTCTGCTCTCGGCTCTACAACTTACAGCAGTGAATGACTTCGAGCTAACAACTTCGCTTGTGCCACCGAGCTCTTGTCTCTTTCCACAGAGAGGACGCTTGTCCTCGGCGAACCCGGTGCTAAAGCGGAACAGGGTGCCAAAGGAGGGAGGGATCGAAGAGCGATGCCGGCGGCCCCGGCGTCCGAGCGCTTCTCCCTCGGTCAGAGTCCTCCCGCCGCGACCCCTGCCCGGCTCCGTCGCCCCGTCCCGCAGCGTCCCCGGGGCGCTGCCGTGCCCGCCGCTTTCTCCCGCGCTCCCAGCGCCTTACCAGGCTCCGCCGGGGGAACTCGCCCAGCACAATGCTGACCACCGGGATGCGCAGCGCCGCCGATATGAAGTCCAGCTCCAGCATCTCCCCACGGCTCTGCGGGAAGGCGAGGATGGCGGTGACCCCCTGCACCACCACGGTGTGGCACAAACTCTGTAGGAAGGAGACGGGGTCGTTGCTCCAGGAGGAGCTGGCTGAAGAGAAGGGGAAGAGGGGCAGGTCGCCCAGCCCCGCCTCGATCGCCATCACCACCTCCAGGGAGAGATTGTAGGGCAGCAGCCCGGGCACGCCGTTCAGGTTGGCCACGGCCAGCAGCAGCGCGTCCCGCGGCGAGGGGGGCGGCCGCTGCTGTCCCTCGCCGCCCCCCGCCCGCCGGCCCCGCGGCCCCT
>VYXD01009919.1:105621-118320 GCA_013397195.1 Hylia prasina | reverse complement strand
TGTGGCAGGATCAGAGGCTTCTTACCGTTTGTCCCCTCCTCTTCCCTCTGGCTTAGATGTGGGGGTAAAGGGTGGAGGGGGGGGAAGAGTAAGAAATCACAGGGGCTTATCAAAGTTGGATTATAAGAATGGTGAAAAAAACCCAGGAAAATACTGAACAAGCAAGCTAAGGGAAAGGCCATCAACAGCAAGTATTTAAGAAATAATTCACCCAATTTGTCCAGCTAAACAATTCTGTTAAGTTTACTGAGGGCTGCAAAATTGGCAAATTGCCTCATCTCCTCAGAGAAGCATAGAGGCGACGTGGGCTTAACCCTTCTGTCTGCTGCTTTAGAAACTGACTTTTTAAACCCTTCCTCAAATCAGCTGGGGTGACCTTACCCAAATTGCTGGCTTTAATGAGGATTTCTGGTACAAACAAAATGGACTTGGGCAGGAGTCATCTGTATTCTTGTAAGTCTGTGGGCTTGCTCATGCCTCTGGGCACTGTCTGGAGCTCTACAGCAGAAAATGCAGCTTGCCAGGGGTACCATCCTGAAAGAAATGTGAGTCCCTGTGAGGATCCAAACCTCATGCAGAGCTCCCTCCCAGCCTCCTAACAGCAGAAAATACCTCCTTGAATGCAGTGTCCATTTTAGCCTCCAGCCAAGTGTGCTACCCACACCTGTGGGTTGAGTCCTATATGGTTGTGATATTGAGGGGCAGGCTGTTGATGTCTCCAACAAATTCCTTTGTCTGCTGTGGTCTAGATTACAACTAAATCCCCTTCAAAGTGGTGTCAGAAAAACATACGTGACAAAGAAAATGTCTTAGAAGGGCAAATAATTCTTAAATTTGGCAGGATTAGGCTCACATAGGAGATTAAACTGGCAGGAAGAAAATGTCTGTAAAATGCTGACACATGAGATAAAGTACAAGTGAGAATGGCACTCACCCAAGGTTGTGGTTTTAGGAGGAAATAAATGAACTGGATATGTGGCTTTTGTTCCAGGGAGCCTTTAAATAATGTGATGCTAGATGCTGTCCTGGTAAGATGATGCAGGATAAGCAATAGTCCAACCAGACATGTACATATGACAAATGGTTTTTGTCATACTCCAGAAGTAACCTGACCGATCAAAATGGACCCTGATCTTTATATAGTCTGTTTCGGAAAACACAAATCCCCTTTAACACTCACACAATTCCCAAGCACAAATGCTGGTGTCAAATTATTCCTGTTGTGCAAATGTGCTCTCTTGGAGCAAGCTCACTTACTTTTAATGTGGTGCTGGATAGCAAGAGATAGTTATATCATGTGAAAAGAAAGAACAGAGACAGCTCAGCCTTTATAATGTTATCCTGGGCTATGAAATTGTGGTGGTGCTTTCCAGCTCCGTCATCCACTCCATGAGTCCTTTCTGAATTTCCATTTCTTGCTGTCAAACACAGAGCCCAGCACTCCTCTGGCCCATCACAGGGAAGCACATGGGTGTCACTGGGAATTAAACACCTCTGAGAAAACAGAGCACCACTTTTGCAGCACCAGAGAATCCTGAAGCCAACTTCCTCTTGGCAACTTGCTTTCAGCACCTGACAGCTCTGTGATGAAGAGGAAGGAAGTCAAGGCTTTTCTCTCTTGTTTGCAAACCTGGAGAAAAGCTAAATGACAGATGTAACTCTTACAGACAGAAATCCTAATGTGTGAATCTCCAGAGAAACCCCCAAAGCATCAGAAATGAAGACATAATCATAACATATTGAACTTAGGGTTTTGTGTGTGTTTGTCAGAAGCTTTGGGCATTCCTATCCTTTGACAAAGAGCTGTGGAAAAAACCATGCCTTTTTGCTTTTAATCAGAGGTACTGAATAGGAAGACAAACCAATACCTGCTCACTGCAGGGAGATTGAACCGCATGACATTTAAAGGTCCTTTCCAACCCAAAATAATCTGTGATTTTATAATGATTAAATAAGGTTCTTCAGCAAACTCACCTTTTTGTCTTCTGTATTTTATAAAAGAATTTTTATGTGAGAAGTTGGTTGGGTTGATAAGACCATGGACAGTTTAGATGCCAGGCCTCCAGAAGAAATCAGTTTTCCTGGTCATTTCCTCAGCAAGCAGCTTCTGTAACTGAGCTGAGTGAGACTAGGAATCCACTACATACCCCTAAGAATAGAGATTACAGAGTACTGATACCCTGAGTTTAGCTGCTTCTCTTACTTCTAGAGAAGCAAAATTAGGTCTGTCCTTGCTGTGTTTTAACCCCAGCTGGCAGTTAAGTGCCACACAGCTCCTTGCTCACTCCCTGCCCTGTAGGATGGGAAGGAGAATCAGGGGAGAGAAAAACCCTCAACAACTCACGGACTAAGATGAGAGCTATTTAATAATTGAAACCAGGACAGTGTCCACCCATTATGCATCATTTAGGTCACACTAGGTCTCACACTTCCCAGGGCACCATTAACTATCTGATCTTTTGGTAGATTTTCTCACAACTATCCTATAAAAGTCCACGGAGTTTTTTTTTAAATGCCTGGACTATTTAAATCCTACTCAAGTCTGTTTCATCTACTGTAGTTAAAATGTTGCTGTTCCAGCCTGAAAATCTAAGAGTAAGGTGCAGAGTTTGTATAGTAAGAGGATAATCAAGGGCTTATTTTTTCTCTTAGTGGCCCTAGTTTGGTGTTATTCCTACAAGCACAAGTGTAAACTTGTGCTTGTAGCACATTTCATGCTATTATACACAAAGCAAAATTCACACAGCACACTTATTTCAGATAAGGGAAAGTCTAGCTACAGCAAACTGAATGCAAAAACTTGTAATTTTCAGACTGAAAACCAGTCCAAGCCACAGTAAATCACTGAAAAATTGACAAATGTCTGGGTTTAAATATATGCAATATGAAGCTTGGACAAAATTTTTAGCTTTTCAGGCTAAGACAACACTTGCAACTCTTATCAGCCACAGCAATGGACTTATAAAGCTTTCCGATTACTTTTAAAATCCTCCTTTATGCTCAGAGCAATGTGCAGTTTTAGCATGATGATGACATAGGCACAATTAGTAAAGCACTGTAAAAAAACCCCAGTATTTTATTACTTCATTTGGTGTATCCTTCAGCAAAGCTCAAATCTACCAGTACTCATTTCTGTGATATTCCCCAAGCACAAAGGTTATGAGTGTTTTGGTTTTAAAATTTAAAAAACCCAGGATTTTTGCTGCAGTTCCATACCAAGACAATTACAGGAGGCAAGGCTAGGCTGCTCCATGTTTTCCAATTTAAGTTGTACCATAATTGGCCTTTAATTTAATTTAAAATTAATTTTAAAATTTATGTACCTGCAGAGAGACTCACAAAACATATTCAAAACCCCAGACCTGGGGTTCTCTTGGCCAAGTTGTAACCCAACAGATCCCACCAGCCTGTGGGATAAGGCTGATTTTGGGTAGTGGTTGGGGGTCAGTGGAGCATGGAAAGGCAACCAGGACTCACAGGCAAGAAGATAAATGCAAACATCCCATTAGTGCAGTTCTGAGTCACCTCCATCTCCACAATTACAGAAAAAAAAGGACAGAAAGTTCAAAATATGCATGCAAAGGGCGTTTTAAAACTGCTTGTGGGCCTTAATGTAAACAGCATTTCATTTCAGAGGTGGAAGCATTTCACACAGTCATCTCTCCCCCATGCACTTTTTAGACTGCTACTTCTGGCTGAGGCCGCTGTTACAGCTAGGAAATAAAAATTATTTTACTCAGGAAGGAAGCTAATGAGCTGAGATTGGCTCATGTGCTTATAACACCAAGGCAGGGGGTTTGATCCCTGTGTGGAGGATTCACTAAAGATTTGGCCTCAATGATTCCCGTGGGTCCCTTCTAACTCAGAACATTCTGTGATTTAGAATGCCCTCAGGAAGGTCAAACAGTCTTTCACAGCAGGAGAGATGGTGTGTGGTGGTGGACTGTCACATGCTGAAGTCAGCCCTGATTCCATTACTGCAGGACTTGTCCAGTTTGGTCACAGCTCATTCCTCATCAACATGGTTGGGTTCCTATCCCCAAATGTGGAGTGGCAGAGATGGGCACTGCCAGATCGAGTGATGGACGTACAGCTGGTGTAGGAGGCCAGAATCAACCCCATTGAGGCAGACACCAGAATTCCCTATCGTCCCCAATCACCCACCTATTGCAGCCAGGTCCTTGAGCAAAATCAATCCCACAGATTGGTTTGTCTTTGCCTGAGGCAGGAATAACCCAGGCTGCTTTCCCCAGCATATTTTTAATGTGTGCTGCAGGAACTTTATCCCTTTCTACATTACATAAAAGTTTTGACTGGGCAGAAAACCAAAAGAGTCCTTTACTCAGTTTTCATAGAAAGATTCAGACTCCCACTGAAGTCCAAATCCTGCTGAATTTGTGCACTGCTTGCCCCCAGCAAGCTGACCTCCATGGGAGCAGGGATGGAGCAAGGCACCACTCAGCAGGAGCGAGCAGTCTGTCAGTGACATTAACAGCTGGCCACCTGGGCATTGGCTCCTAAATTAATGGCAGAAGCATTTTTATAGCTGACAAAGGCTGAAGAGAAAGAAAAATTTTGGAGTCTGTACAGAATGCAGATCAAATTTAAGTGCTCAGGGTCTCCTACCTCAGACTTTTTCTGCAGGCAGCCGGGAACTCCTTGGGAACATCACTTGGGAAGATATTATTTTAGGTGCTGAATTTCAATATGAATGGGAAAGATATTCTAGATTCTCAGCGAAATTTTTGCCATGGAGGAGGCATCTTTAATTGCAAGCTGATTTGTTTCCCACACGCACACGAGTTGTTCATGAACTAAACCTGAACAAAAATGTAAGGATGACAGCAGAAACAGAATTATTATATGGCCACAGACATTACCTAAATGTCCCAAAATCCCCAGCCACTGGGGATGTCTGTAATGGATCTGTAAACTGGGAGTACATAGCTACTTGGCTGGGCTAGGAGTCGAAGTAAGGGAGAAGACAAATGCAGGAATTTACGCATTGAACAAGTAATAATAAAAAAGGAGTATCTAATGTGACAGATAAAATCTCTGTCTAATAAGGAATCGTAAGTACTTTGATGTGGATAAAAGAGAGCACAGGAAATCCAATATTCAACAGCCTCATGATAAATTGATATGATCTGAATCTATCAAAAATAGCAGGTGGTTCTGCTAGTATTTTGAGGATTTTTTTTTTTTTTTAAGTTACTGGTTTGTTTACAAGAGTGGATTCAGTTGTGTCTAGCAGAGTTCTTGTACTCCAACTGACTGAATTGACTGAATTATGTGTATTTTGTCCCCTGAAATTACTTACACATGTAAGCCTATTTGTCTTGGGTTTGCTTTGTTTTGCAGATATCTTACCAAATTAAGAAGAGAAAAATCCATAAGGACACTGGACTTCTTTGAATACATTTAAAAATGTAAGTATTTCATCAGTTTAGATGTGATTAGAGTCCTAAATGATATTGATTAGCTAGAAATGGTACAATTGTGTCCTGTGTTTTTAGAGTGAGAAGAAGAAGCTAACATTCCCTTAGTCTCCCTAATACATCCCCACCTGGCTAATTAAATTAATAAGTTCTAACTGAAATCAGTGTCTTCTAGTCATAGTTTTGCAGTTAATAGAATAAGAAAGTTGTCCTGAGCCCTATGTGCCTGATGAAACCTCACACGAATTTGAATTCTGTCCAGCAGCTACTTAGAAGAAGCTGCTTTTGGTAGATCTTCAAGCTGAGACTGCATCTGACAAATTTTTTGGGGGAATAACAATTCCAGAAAAAAGCATAAGCTAATTGCAGAATAGAGAAGAAACAAGATTCACTGAGGCTGCCATGAGTTATTCCCTGATGGCTAATAATAATTAAAACCCCTCAGAATTGTCTGGATGTGCTGTCCCTGCCTTGCTAGCAACCCACAGCTGATAAGGACCACTGCAAGTTTGTCAAGGAGATAAACTTGTCTACAGGAAGAAGGTGAATCTCTTTAGCCCAATATAGGAATTGTTGGTTAGTTACAGTGGTGCCAAACACCCACGGAAACAATCATAATCCGAAATAAGCACTATTCAGACTAAAATATGAATGCTTTTATGCAGTGCTCCAGACTGGTTTAAATAAGTGCTATAGGGGAAAAACCCCACATTTTTGTTTAAAACAGTGCTACTTGTTCCTTGTTCAATGCTTATATTCTTCTGTGAGCAAATCTGCAAAACTTGAGGTTGTGATGACAATGGTCACGTTGACAGCATTTTAAACAAAAACAGAACTACATTTTTTTAATAAGTTGCATGTTGCTTCTTCTGTGCGGTAAAATGTCAAATTCTAGGCTGGTCATGAGTCAGAGATTTCTGTCCATGGTGTTACTTGAAGGAAGCCAAGAAGTGAGTGTGACCATTGTGTCTTCGTGACCCGAAAATTGAAGACTCTGAAGAGTCATGGAAAGCAAAGAGTGTGATTGAATTTATTCTGTGTGTTTAAAGTAAGCTTGGATACAGCTTAATCATATGTTAATGGAATACTAGATCTAAAGGAGTTTATGAATATAAAGCCAATAGGCGTTCAGTAGAAACCATGTTCCCTTTGACTATTCCAGCAAGAAGTCGTCAGTTGTGGGAGGAATAAGCATATGAGTGTAGTAATGCTCTTTAATCACACTGAACACATTAAATCATCTCAGCTGAAGGCCTTGTCATCAAACCACATAACTTGTAATAGCAGCCGGATCCTGGCAGAATTAGGCAAAGTGGGGAGAGTCCATGATGGTTTATTTGCTGTTGTTCTCCTGTGGTCCATGTGGTTCTACAGATTCATGGCATCTGCTGAGGACTGGGTAGTTTTAAATATTAGAACCCTCCAAATGGTTTTAATACACTGAATTAAGAAGGATGAGCAAACTTTGAGTTCTGCTGGTACCACGCCAGAGAAACATATCCTGTAGAACATTCTGCAGAGGACTGGCATAAAATCAGCGAGCATTTGCTGTTAAAAAAGTTGTCAAAATACTCTTGTAAAAATAGACTTAATGTGAATAATGAAAATAAAGGTGAAAAGTGTGTTCAGCTAATGAATGAACAGAAAGATAAATGAATTAGATGTGCTTTAAATGCCCCCTTTTTTTTTGGTTAGATAAAGGGCAACTTTCTAATTGTTATATGTAAAGGGGAGATTTATTTTTATGTCCACGTGAGGATTGGGAGTTTAGAAAAGATAATAAGCTTTTGTTAGGGATTCAGAAGATTCTCAGAAGCCTTAGAAGCAACTGCAGGTTTTCCTAGAGCAGACATTACTGTTGTGGAAAACAGATGGCATTTTGGGTTCTTTGACTCTGCTGGGGACTGCTATTGCATTTGAAAACTCACAGTGATGGGAGATGAGGATTTTAAAGGGCAAGAGTTTGCAAATGGTGCAAACCACAATGATCTTGAACCAAACCTATGATGGCAAATTAAAAGAAAAGTTTGTTTTAAGTCAGCCCTTTTCTATTGGAAAGGCTTCCTTGAGGAAGTGCCATGGAGTACCTGGTGAATGCACAGCTGTCTGATTGAATCAGCCTGTTGTCTTGATATGTGCTTATGTGGCTCAAAGAAAGGTCATGTGAAAAATCCCACAAATCTGAAAGAGTAAAAAAATTTACTCATCCCCTAACCTCTGTGTTTTTCTTCACACCAAAATAAAATGGATGGTTTTGCTCTCTGATAGTGATTATGCTTTTGTCTCCTGCTGCGAAGTCCTAATAGAGAAGAGAAAGCTCCAGAGAGGCTGTATTGAGTCCATTTAATACTTTAGGGGAACCTACAAGAAAAGTGGGGACTGACTTTTTGGTAGGGCCTGTAGTGATAGGACAAAGGCTAATGTTTTTGATCTAAGACAGGTGAGATTGTTTATGAAGAGAATGGATAAACACTGGCTCGAGTTGCCCAGAGAGGTGATTCCATGCCTAGAAACCTTCTAGGTCAGGTTTCTCAGAGGTCTGAGCAACCTGGTCTACTTGTAGGTGTGCTTAGCTGTGGCAGAGGGACTAGATGACCATTAAAGGTCCCTTCTAGCCCAAACTCTTCTATAATTCTTCTGTGTTCACAGTTTTTTTGCATCTAGATATCTGAACGTGATGATTTTGCAGTTCAAAGGTGGAAATAAGGTCAGTGATATAACCCAAGTGAGTGAGTGAATCAATCAATCAGTCAATCAATCAGTCACTAGTTTCACAGGCATTTCAGAATACTGCCTATTTTCTACCCCAACTCTGATAAACTCAGTAACTCCCTGGTGGTGGGCAATTATTTTCTCACTTAAAAGAAATCATGTCAAAGCACAGTAAAGGCTTGTTGCAGCTGAGCTTGTCAGACTTGTCAGAAAGTGTCCTTTCCTTGTTTCTTAATCTTTCTTGGTTTGTTCTGTCACTGTCTACATCTCCACAGCCTGAGATCTTTCAGCAATTGCCTTAAAAATTTCTGCCCCCTCCAAGCACCATCAGTAGTCATCCCTCATACAGTAATGTTTCTTTTTCTGTCCTGTCTGTAATTCCTACATCCATTTTCTGCCGCTCTGCAAACCTTGAGTGAGCTAGTAATTCTACTCCAAGTGACCTGAGAGTGAAGTTGCACAGATTAGTATGTGCACACTGGATTTTTGCAGGCTTGTGAGGTAGACCTGAAAAGTTCTGGAGTATTTCTGTCTCTGAAATATATGATACAAATTATATTTGCAGTCTACTAACACACTGTGTTAGCAATAAAAGATATATGAGCAAAATCAATCCCAAGCCTATCTACTTACAAAATGGCAAACAATTGGATTCCTGATGTAAATGGTATTTATTTCTAGCCTATTCTGGGACTTGGTTAGGCTTATCTAAGCAATTTTCCCCATGCTCTCTTAGAGTCTTCTTTAAAATTCCAGTACTTTTCCTTTACCTCATTGCTTCTCTTTTTATTCAATGATCTTCACAACATAGAAACCAATGGGAAAATTGCATGTCTTGAATGTATTTCTCCCACTCCTTGTTATTTTCAAGTAGAAACTGCTTGGGATAGTATTTCTTGTGCTGGGTGATTCAAGGGACTGAGGATCAGATTCCCAAAGGTGCCTTGAGCTGTTTGTGCAGCTCTTACATCCCAAGAGACTGTCACCTATGCATGATTGCTAGGACTGAAATGAAATTATCAAAAACAATTCTCTAGTGTCCCCAGAAGACATTTTTACCCCTCATTTTCATGACAATGACCAATGACAGATGTGTATTAGTACTGGGGTGACAAAGGTATTTTCCTTCATTATAGAGAGGCAACAGTGGATATTGGGTTATTTAATAGGAACAGGCCTATTTAATACACAAATTAATTAGTGGAATGATGGCTGCAGTTATAAGGTTCATGTTTTAGTAGCAACAAAAGAGCTGCAAATGCTAACATTACATATTGAATGTACTTTATGAGCTTAGGGTTTGTGATAAGAACAGAAAACCTTGACCCTAGAGATTAGAATCAGAATTTACACACCTGGAAGTGTGACAAGGTAGCACTTTGAATTTACTGTTAAGCACATAAACCCTGAGAGAACTTCACATCTTTTCACAACAGCTTCTGAAATGATTAGAACTTCTTCCAACTGTTAAAAGATTTTTACTTAAAAGTCAGCTTTCAGACACCCAGATGAAAAATGTCAACACTAATGTCTGGAATTTCATAATAGAGAAATGCTTTAAAACATCAGACTTTCTGGGATTTAGTACAAAGAAGAGTTAAGATTTTAGTTTGGTGTTTTATTAATTTTTTTTTTTTACTAAAATGTTTCCTATTTAATTTATGGCACTTTGTGGAAGGATTTCCCAGTTATGAAAAGTTTGTAGATTCATATTATATTACTTTTGTTCTACCTTTTTATATTCCAGATTTGATAATTTCACTTTTCTCTCTTCAAGTTAGTGTCAGTGTAGCTAAGGAATAACATTAAGCATCTAATCTAAAAAGGGGAATCCCCCATAGAGTTCAAGAATCAAGGTGAAATACTGAGAAAACAGAGTCTTGTAATCAGAAAGGAAATGAAATACAAAAAAAAAAAAAAAATAAGAGTGAGAAAAAATGGGGAGAATATTACCAGTTAAGAAAGCTGCAATACTGATACTTCTTTATCCTGTGCTTGAGGACTTATAGGGAAGCTATGAAATGCAAAGCAATTTTATCTAGACCATCCTGATTGCCTTTTTTTAGCTGAAGTGTTTGGTTCTAATGACAAGGAAAGAGCAGAAGATGCTGCATTCTCGGACTTTAGGAAGGAAACAATTACTGGTGAAGGGCACAGTGATGGTGTGAAGACTAGGAGTTTTTAGCTCCTGGAGCTAGAGGAGTGAAAGGAGGGCAAAACCATTGCACTTCTGAGAAAAAAAACAGAAAACTTGCAAATTCCCAAGACATGTTTTGGTTGGTTTGGGTTTTTTGTTTGTTTGGGGTTTCTCTCCTGTTTAGATTTGTCTTATGTCCTACTCCTGTCCAAACTATATGCTTTAGTCCTTCTCTAACCACCTGCACAAGCACTGCTGGCAGAATTAAAGTTTGATGGGTAGATTAGATTTGCTCAGTACTGGAGTCAGAAATCTTCTAAATATATGTCTTATATAAGTTTAGGGTTTTTTGAGAGTTAGGTTCACCTTTGTTATTTGAGTAAATTTAGCTCTTACAGGGCCTGAAATAGACAGGATTATGTCTATTTCATAGGCAAGAAATACCATCAAAGCTGATTTCATCATGGCTAGGATGTGAAGCCTCAGCTCACTCAGGTGATTATCCTTGTCATAAGTCGAAAAATGAATAGTCCTGTGGACTTCAATCACACTCTTTTCCCATCCCATGGGAGGAGGTGTTCAGAGGAAGGGTTTTCAAATTCTTGAGTTTTGAACCATGGCCTGCTCGTCTATACAGCATATAGGGTTTTATCACCTTATAAAATTGTTTCAACTATTTTAATCATCATGATAATGCGTTATGAAGTGGGATTTCTTTTCCAGTCTGAGGTGAACTTTTAAAGATAATCTCATGTAATTTGTGTGTGGTTTTTATTTCCCTCTTTTAAAAAAAAATAATATGTGAGGATTCCTGAATTTTTCTCTTCTAAACAACAAAACAAGGATGTTTGGAAATTTATTATGTTGTAACTTGCACAGAGCTTTAACTAACTACTTGGCTTTTATCTGAACTCGGTTCTCTTGGGAACTGTGAATGAACAGGGTATGGATTCCTATTTCCTTTTTTCAACAAGGGATGACAAAAGGTAGTAATTTCTTCCATCTGTAGCTGTGGAAATCATTCTATTGCTCTAGCTTCTAGTTCAATACTATGAACCATCAGGCGATGGAAACTAATAAACTAGTTTTATTTGTCTGTAACAGATACAAGATATTCTGAACAGAACTTCTTTCTGAATACAACTTTCTGAATAAGGGAAGGTGATTGATGCTTCTTTGCATGGAGTCTTTTAATCTGTTGACAGAAGCACTTTTGTGGGCCGAACTGAACTTGTTTTAAGGGCGAAGTTTTCTGCTTAGGATGTTTGTAGTGAAAAAACGGTACTTAGCATGGTCTGTGGTAATTACCTGAGGATCTAATTTTATTTGGGTCTTCTGATAGTAACTTCTTGTGGTGTTGCATCTACATATATAATGGGAGATTGCTTTCATTCTGGTTTTTCTTTGTGCGCACCATATATAGTAAGTAACAGAGTGAACCTTGCCATCAAAGTTTGTTGTGCTTTTGCAAATTATATTAAACCTACTATTGCTGATCCCTTACTTGTCCTTCTTTAAGTCACCTGGACCACTCACTTGCAACAGATGCAAAAGAAATATGGGGATCATTTAACTGTGCTTTAGTGGATTTCATAAACATGGAGCTGTTTCAGAAAAGTTGTAATTGGCATTAACTTTTTGAAGAACTATGATAATGATGGTGTCTGAGAGAGACTAGGATCTTCAAAGAGAATCAGAAACTGTTTTGAGAATATGATATTCACCATGAGTTTTGGTCCATTAGCTGTTACAATGCCTTCAGAGGTAATCGCTATTATTTTTTTCTTGAGAACTCTGAAGAGTTCATTCCTTCCTTGCTCTTGCTACAACTCCATCTTGCAGGACACTTATACTCCCAAATCTCTTCCACTTTTGTGTGTATTTTCCATTTCCTACATACCCTGACCTGTTCTAAAAAAGTCTCATCTGAGTTTCCTTTTTTTCTCTGTGTTGGGTCTGGCTTTGGCACTGCAGGAGTCTAGCTATTAACACTCTTGATCAATACAGTTGATCTGCTTCAAACACAGTGTCAGCTCTCTACTGCTTCCTCTTGGAATGATCTGCCAGGTGGTGATTTACCAGGTCTGTTTTGGGAGAGGAAATCCTAATGGCTCCTGCTCAGAATTCTCCTAATATCCATGTATCTCATGCAATCTTTTCTTCTCTCTGATATTTTGCCATTTGGAACATTGGCAAATGGAGGAAAGAAGATGCTGATCTCTGAGTATCAGCTCTCCCCTGAAGGTTGGACTCAGGAAGACACTTCTGCTTTTTGTGATGGATCATATTCCAGGCTTTCCATTATACAGAGCCAGATACAAAAGCCTCTGAAAGGTTCTTTCTTTTCTTTCTTTCTTTCTTTCTTTCTTTCTTTCTTTCTTTCTTTCTTTCTTTCTTTCTTTCTTTCTTTCT
>VYXD01009919.1:82902-104902 GCA_013397195.1 Hylia prasina | reverse complement strand
CCAACCAACCAACCAACCAACCAACCAACCAACCAACCAACCAACCAACCAACCAACCAACCAAAAAAACCCCCAAACCAAACAAATCCAAAATACCAAAGTAAACCATCAAAAAACCCACAACCCCATACCCCAGAAAACACTAAACCCACACAACCAAGNCTGTCTTTCTGTCTTTCTGTCTTTTTTTTAATAGTCTCTGTTTATTTAATTTATCTAAATAATGCAAAGCAGATGGTAATTTTTAAAGATCTTGTGTGAAAAAGGTGACAGCATCCTGACATGCTGTTGTCAAGGACTGTTCAGTTCCTTTCATTTATCCACAGCAAGAAAAAGTAGGATCATCCTGCAAGTACACAAGTTGATGTGTTACAACCTTATGACTCACCAACTTCCTTCTCCTTCTCAAAACTGAATTTTGGATAGAAATCCTTTTAGAAAAAAATCCTGTAGGCAATAAATGAGGGTGTTCTTCATCAGTGTGTGATGGCTTGGATTTACTAGAGCCCTAACTCCAGACAGTTCCTTGCAGACTCAAGTCTGACTCATGGTTCATTGCTGCTTCTTGGTTTTTTGCTCTTGTGTCTTGATTCACCACTTTTCTTCCTTTGATGAGTAAATGAATATGTCATTGAAGAAAAAAATCCAGTCTCTCTCTCTGATCGAAAAAGAGATTTGTGGCTGAGGGGCTAGGGAGTAAAATAAGAACTGAGGATTAGTGACTGGTTATCCTGAAGGTCCAATTTTCCAAGTCTGAATACTGAGCTATTTCAGAAAATGAGGTAATATTGATGTATCTGATGTGGGATGTACTAAAATGGAGAGTCTAAAATTACTAACTGATTTTGAAGAATTGGATCTTTGCTGAAAAGGCCAGCATCTTAGGGGAGGACAACCCCCCTCAACAACAACAACAAACCAAACCAAACAAACCAAAACCAAACAAAAAACCCCAACCAACCAACCAACCAACCAACCAACCAACCAACCAACCAACCAACCAACCAACCAACCAAAAAAACCCCCAAACCAAACAAATCCAAAATACCAAAGTAAACCATCAAAAAACCCACAACCCCATACCCCAGAAAACACTAAACCCACACAACCAAGCAAAAAAAACCCCAACCCAAACAAAACCAAAAACAAACACCCAAAAAGGAAGAAAAGAAAAAGATTTTTAAAAACAAAGAAAAAATATTTTAAAAAAGGAAAAAAAATTAAAAAATAAAAATAAGATTAAGATTTCCCCATTATATAGCACACTGGGAAATCTAGATTTTTTTTCTTTTGGAAACAGGCAAGCACCAAAATTGTTGCAATTAAAATTCAGAGGAAGTATGTGGAGTTTTTGTAGCCAAAGATGGAGTTGATAGATTGCCTTTGCTAGCAGTGCAAAAGGGATGGATACCACGGGAATGGCATGCTCTGCAACTGGAGAGGCAGAGAGAGCACTCATGCTTTTTTATTAAAAGCCTGTGCACTGAGAATCACTCTGTCTGCTGTGATTAACTGAGTGAAATAAGTGGTTCTGTTGCAAAGGGGAAGCCCTCTGGGCAGTGCTGTGGTTTGCCCTGTGCCATAGGTGATCTTGAATGTGAGGCAGCAGGTGGAAAACGTCTCTCAGATAATTCAGAGGATGATGACCTGTTGCATTCCCCATGCTAAAACCTGCGTGTAAATCAAATTGCCCCCACAGCAGATTTAATGTTCTGGCATCCTTGTTTTCATTCTCAGTGTTTTGTTCTTTACTGTGTTTCTATAATTCAAGGAATTATATGAGAAAGGAATTGCAGACATCAGGTGTTACCCAAACTAGTACTTCTTCCACAAGAACCATATTGCCTTGCTTACTAAAGTCTCCAGAAGCTTGAACGTGCACAAGCCTGGTGGCAAAATGATGGGAAAACGCTGTATATCTGTAATTTTCCATCATGAATTATTCATGGGTGTTACTCAAGTCACAAACAGGAAAATCATGTATAAAATCAGCTCGACACATGCATTCATTTATGAAGAGAGCTCAGTCATGTGAAGGTTTGCCATATGGTCCCCACCAGAAGAAGCAGAGATCCAGAGCCATATTTTCTCCTGGTGTACACAGGCTTGGATACACTGACTTTAATGAAGCTGCAGTTTACATGAACTCACGGTTTGCCTCCTTTTCTTTGAGAGGTTTTGTTGTTGTTTCTCTACTGACCCATTTATTCTTCCTTGAGTTGGTTAGAATGTGGTTATAAACACATGTTCATAATCTCTCCCCTACAACTGTTTTGGGGTTTTTTGTCTCTTCTAACCCCTTACATGGATATTTCATGGAGGACGGTGGATATTTTGTGCTTCACTTGATATTCAAGAGGATCCATATGTTCAAACAATGATAAGAAAAGTGGCTTGAAAGTATTACAAATATGGTGGTAATAGCTACTATGACATATTCAGATTAGGAGGGACTTGTTTCAGAGGACAAAATATCTTTTAACATTACCAGTTCCTGTATTAAAAACAAGCAGTATGTTATCACAATGGGTTATGTTTGCCTCCTTCCTAATCTTCCAGCATTGCCTGGTACCATGAGTTTATTTTTTAGAAGATGCTCCACTTCTGTACTTTTTCCGCACAGGTTTCCTGTTCTATGTTACTTGAGAGGACTGTGAGGACTGGGTGGCTTTTTGGGCTGAATGAAGGGTTTCTCTCATCCTCTCACAAAGGTGGTCAGTGGGCAGCAGGTTGCATGTTGAAAGCTCTGGCTGCAGGAGCCCTCTATGATCAGTAAGTGCTGCCTGGATTCAGATTGTGCCTCCAAAATCCAGAGTATTCAGAATGCATGAACATTAGTGATTTGTAGCAATTTATGAAAGGTCTCACAGGAGTTTGGAGATGGAGATGCAATTAATAGTAATTACAACTTTCTTGGAATATAATTGGACAATTCCACGCATTTTTTATAGCAAAAGACTGAAATTCCTTAGTTTGTCCTTAGTTAAACAGGCAAAGACATTAAAGAATAAGATTGCATCTAAAGGCATTGATTTCTGTGATGATGCAGTACAATTTTTCATGATCTGCTGGTTGGACAATAGCTAGCCAAATGTATTTTAAACCATATCAGGTACTCGAGGCTTGTGGAATCACTACAGCCCCTTGACATAAAACCTGTCTTGCCTTGGCAAGACAGACTATAGTCACCTACCCAGCCTCCTCCCAGTGGTGCTCTGTACACAATGGTTTGCCCCAATTCTCCCCTCCCCTAAATGCCACAGCCCCGTGGTGTCATCTTTAATTTGTGTCTCAGGTCCCCGGTGGCTGGCCCTGTTTTCCCCATAGGTCACTGACCTTACCTGCCCCTTGTTCCACCCCCACAGCCCAAGGTCATTGGCTGTTGAAACCTGTACTTAACCCCAAAACCAAGAGGGCATCTTTCTCTTGGCACTGGAGACTTCAGCATCTGCAGCAAACCTGGCTGGAACTAATCTGGGCTGCCGGAGCCTTCCTCCTCTCTTTGCTGAGCTGGCCACGTGGATGTGTGAGCCCTGCCTCGCCTGAGCTTCCAAGCAGCCTCTCTCACCTAAGAGGTTTATTGGGGCCTAGGCTTTGCTTCATATACACACCCCACAATACAACAGAGGCTCAGTAACATTGCTACTAAATATTCCTGTCCTTGCCTAGGCACAATTGCCCAGGAAGTTAATTTGCAAAGCAGACAAAAACTAGCACACATAAGAAAAATCTATCCTGTTTTTGAGTGCAAATTTTTAATGTCAAACATTTGTGTCTGTTCAGCTTTAACAAGCAGTGGGCTTGCTAACAAGGTTTAAAAGTATATAGAATGATTCTAAGTCATAAGATACCTTCTCTGAAGCACACCAAGGAAGGATTTTTGGGATGAGAGAGGCAGAACAATGTGCAAACACCGTCCTAGATAGTGCTGCAGACTAGTGCTCTGCCAAATGTAGGAAGAGGTTGCAGGTGAGAAGGATGAAGAGCTGAACTGCATAAACCCCATCTCTGATGCTGGCACCTGGAGAAGGTGACACCAAAATGAATGGAGTCCTGGGGAGGGCTTTAAATATCCTGGTGGCTTTTAAAAGACAGGTGGATGTGGTCTTTGGGGATGTGGTTTAGTGGCGAGCTTGGCGTTGCTGCATTCACAGCTGGACTCAGTGAACTGAAAGATCTTTTCCAACCTCAGTGACTCCAGGATTCTCTGAGTCTCTGGGGCTCTCAGATTTTGTAGTTCAAGCTGCACCTACCATACAGCACAGAAGAGCAGGAAGGGCTGCATGCTGGAAGCTCTCACTGGTGGTAGAGCTTCCCCAAGTCCCGGGTGATCAATGGATCTGGGCAGTAAAGGAAACAAAAGGATCAAAACTGGCATTAGTGAGAAACTATCTGAGACTATTCCTAGCAGCTCCATACAGATCCTTGAATGGGAAAGTAAGGAGATATTTCAGGTCGTGTAACCCTGCCAACACCAGCAGCAGGTTAAGGAAAACATGGACCTGTGTGTAACCGCCACAGTGCTCTGGCTCAACTGATGCTTCATACAGCTGGCACACCATCCATACCGGGAAAAAATGGACTTCTCTTGTTAATGACACTCTGCAATACTAAAACAGTAGTTTTGAAAATTTGCCTATAATTCCAGTTTTACTTTTCTTGTTTCTTCTTCATTCTTGAATAATGAAACTAACCTAATAATTCCATTTTCTCTCCCAGGAAAAGTGTATATTTGCATGTGCAGTAATTCAATATTGTTTTTGCACCTTGCACAGATCCAGGGACAAACCAGCTTTACTATTAAAGTGAAAAGGTGCATTTCTTTTCCTCCTTGCTTGAATAGCATACCATTATCCTGATCAATTTTAGTAAAATCTAAATAAGTGGGGCATAAAATAACCAGTTATATATTCTTTCCTGATGTCTGAAGTAGCTGAGAACATAATGGTTAGAAAATAAGTGCATTCCTCACAATAATGCAGTACATCTACATGTGATCTACATCTAGTTCCTATAGAATATTTTAGCCAGATGGATCAGTCTTTGCTTCTTTGACTACAAAAAAGATTGCCACAGTGATGAGATCTCATGACTTCCTTTAGGCTCTTGACTCTGACTTGGGCAGCTGTAAGGATTTCAAACTGAGAATTGTGTACTTCTGTGGTGTGACAGAGAACCTCTTTTGTTTCCCCACCTTCCCTATCATGATCCTGCTCCACCACCTGATCCAGGCTGATAGGAAAGGGGGTTCTGCCACTCTCCTTGCCAATGCTAATCAAACATCTCCTTTGTGGGGGGCAGGTAAATCCAGCATCTGCTTGGAAAATATATTCTAATGCAAATTAAATACAACTTTTTTGAAGTTCCATGGCAGTCTCTAAACTGGTGGAAATGTTGCTCATCATGCCCATGTGGGTAATTCTGGGTCCAGCTTGGTATGAGCAATTGGAAGCATATGGTGACAACACTTGTGTCAGAGTTTTACTTAGAAATAAGAAATCACTGCAAAAGTTAACAAGGAACCTCAGTTCGCATCCTGATTTGGACTTAAATTTTGCTTCTGCTGTTTCCCCACCCTATATTCTTTATGGTGAACCCACTAAAATGAAACTAAACAATAAACCCTGGTTCTATGACATCTATTATTAGAATCAAATGCCTTTCTTACACTTTAAAATGCTTTCCAATACCTAATATATCAAGTGTACTTGGACTGAAGAAAACTCTTCTGTGTTCATAACAAATCAAATGGGAAAAGGGAAAACAGCTGACAGAGAAGGTAGAGCTGACACCGAAGAAGACTTCAAGCACCAGCACATTATTGTTCTCTACTACAACTTTATACACCCTACAACTTACATGCATTACACCTGTGTGCCCTCTCTACCCTTCTGTGATTGGTCAGGTACACCTCAGCATTCCATGTTTCTTTACCTTCAATACTGTTCACCTGTCCTACACAGTTGTAGCCCATTAGGGATGAGGCTCAGCCACAGCCTCATTCCCAATTATCACAAACTGTGTGCCTACAACAGCAACTCAGTATATACTGTCATGATCAGGTGAAACAAAGTGTGATGGCAATACATGAAAGAATAAAACAGAAAACATTAAATTCTGACATTCAGAGAGAAAACAGTGAAAGTTATTTGTCACCTTTTCCATGTTGGGAAAGGTCAAATGCCAGACTGGGCACAAGACAGAGACTTGTTATTTGAAGGAAACCAAGAAGAGAGTGTGACCATATGTCTTTATGACCTCTAAACTGAATATTCTGAAGAATCAAGGAAAGCAAAGCTAGCTGAAACTTCCTAAACCACCAGGCCATGGTGGTTTAGGAAGTTTCTTGACAGTATTTACTGGAAGCTTTTCAGGACAGATGCTTTGGTTAAATTCACCAACTTCTAACCACTGATGTGCCACTTCATTCAGATTTCATGCTGAGACAAAGACCCAATAGAGGCATCTAACTTTTTAGAGTCTATTTAAATAAATGCCCTGGTCATGCCTGACTTAAGTGGAAAAGCTGGACTGTGAATTTACAACATCTTTGCATGCAAATTAGAACTTCCTGTACTCTTTCAACCTGATTCTTAAGATTTTCAGACAGAATGAAAACTAAAAGATATGGTGCAGCTTCTTTCCCTTGTTTCAGAGCCAGTCTCTTGAAATAATTATTAGTAAATACACTGATTTACCATCTTTATTTTCTTACTCCTTTGGCTATAGATACAAAAAATGTCATGCTGTTGATTTCAGATATGTTTTTTGTAGATCTTGGCTAGATTTGTGTTTCTTTGAGCTTTTTTTTTCTGAATCAAGTAGGAGGGTTGAAATACACCCTCCACATGAAAAACTTCTCTTCTGCAATTCCCATGATTTTCATGAAGGTCCTGAATGAGATGTGGGATCGTTAACCACAAGAGTCAGGCAAAGATGTGTTTCTAGAAATGCACTAGGAAGGAGAACATATATTTTCATATGGCTAATATGTCAGGAGCTGGGACAGCCAGAGGCCACTGGCCTGAGCAAATGAGCAGTGACTCATGGGTGTTCACTGACATTTGTCATAATGTGAACAGACTTCTTAGGAATCCTTATGATAAAAAATCATCCAGTTTAAAGAAAATGAACATGAAACTAACACCTGCTATAACCCATGCCATTGGCTAAATGCAGTCCTATAAAGAAATGCTGCAGTGCTTCAACAGGAATAAAAAATACATACTCCCATGACAGACAAAATATGTCTCTGTCTTACTACTCCTGTCACCCAAGAACAGAGATAACTTCTGAAATCATAGCAGAAAAGGAATTTCTCATCACTTCTGCTTCACTTGTAATGTTTCAGTCGCATAATGTTTCCCTGTCATAGTATTAGGATGTTGTAATGATTGATCAGTTAAGGCTGATAAATACTCAGACCTCAAGATGAAAAGGACTTGTAATCCTGAAACCAAAAAAAAAATCACCACCAGAACCAGGGTCCAATTCTGGTTTTCTGTCCCTCTGATTCCAAGCAGAAATTTGTCTCATAAGTGTCATTTTGATAACACAAGGTGGCTCTTGCTTTTGTTGCAGATGCCAAGTTGTTAAAGCCACATATTTTGGCTCAGCAAACAGCCAAAGCTTTGCTAGAAAACCTTTCTGAGGAGCTCTGCCCTCAAAACAGATACAGTAGCTGGCCTTTTAACAGCTTTGAAGAAAAGCTGTCAGAGTTACCTATTCTCTGAGAAGTTTTTTTGTATTGGGGCTCCCCCCTTTGGGCCAGGAAATTGAGAGGCCTGAAAACCAAAATCTTTCTGAAGCTTACTTACTATTTTTTTGTTGTTGTTGAAATGAAAAGGATATGAAGACTAGCCTAATTTGTGAGCTTTCTAGTGTTGGCCNNNNAAGTTTTAGCTGTGGATTTTGAGAACTTTTTGATTTTGGTTTTTCAGAGAGGCTTTAGTCTTTCCTGTTTCTGAAGCATGAAAATTCAGACACCGTGAAAGATTCTCTCTTTTTCTCTTATGTTTCACCAAGCCTAAAAGTACTTTCTGTTTGCTTTGAATTTCAAATATTGCTACCATGAAAAAAGGTGTTCCTCTTGTTTCTGACTTTCAGAAATCAAGTTTTCAGAAATAACTCTGTCTTCAACTGGCAGGCCCAGAAACCCTCAGAAAACTTGAAGTGGCAGAAATGAAGCCACCATGAAGCCATTTCCTCTTTAATCCTTTCCTCTTTAATTTTCATCCCTTCATCATGCACCTGAGGATGTCGCCTCCATGTGTTCTGTATGGTGACAGATTGAAACAGAGGTGAAGCCTTGCTTTTTGTGAAGGTAAAATTTTATAGGACTGAAGATGGATGGCCAGAGACAAGGCATTTTTGTACTCACCTTGCACTCCTGTCTCCTTTCCCATGGTTTTTGTGGGTGCAGTATTAAAGAACTGAAGAGTTCAGAGGGGCAGGCAGCGGACAGGGTGAGATGTTCTGAGCAACCTTGTGTGTAGCTCCTCCTGACCCCTCTGTTGCTTTCCCTATATTTTGGCTCTGTGAACAGTTTTGAAGTTTCTGCTTTTTTGTTCTTCTGTGTAACGCTCTGAAATGTTGAATTGCTGACCCATTCCCCAGGTCCACGGAAAGGAAGTGCTGGTACTTCCTATCACCACACTGAACAGATAACAGGAACAATAAAAGCAAGAGGGGACAATGGCCATGTTCACTCCAGACAGGTTTTTTTCTGAATATCAATTAACGAGTGACTTATCCAGTGACAGCTTGTGCGGACTCCTGCTGCTCTAAAGGCCTCTGGCACCATTTGTAAATTTCTGCAGCTTCAAAACATCCCATCATAACATGTCTTTTCCTCTCCGCTTTAGGATATGACCTTTTGGCTTGGTGTGGTCCCTGTTAGCAGCATCAATCCTGCCCCTTTCAAAACAGCTGAGCACAAATAAAAGCTGGTCTCTTAGAATTCTTTATTTTGTCTGTTTGCATGTTTTGTAAGGAGGATAGATAAATAAATAAATAAATAAATAAATCTGAGCATATAATATCTGAATGTCTTGTACAGAGATTACATGATTAAAATTCTCTCAGAATATCTGTCTGCATTTCTGACTTGCACAATGCAGCTTTAATGGCTTGTAAGTGCTGGATTTGTCACAGATGAAATGAACATAAGTAGTGCAAAGCTTGTTAGCATGAGCCAAGCCTGCCATTTATCTGATATTTTCAGCACACTGAATGTGAATGGCAGCTTTGCTGCCATTTTGGAACTTATTTTAGATATATTAAGTGCCAATTTTGTTTCAGATCATGAAGAAAGGCCACAGAACAGGAATTTAGTTTTCTGTTGATAAAGCTTGTCCTAGATCATCATAAAAAGGAGCTGCAACAAAGCAAGGCTGCTTTGCTACACACAATGCAGTCAATAGCAGTTCTGTCACAAGTGGCAGAATTAGAAACCAATTCCTGCTGATGCTTCTTATCTATGCACCGAAGTGTAATTGGGTCAAAGTGATGGAGGCCACAGGGAAGTACAGATACACAATTTTGTGACAGTCTGCTGAGTCTGGGGTCTGTGTTTAAATGACTGGAATGAGGTGGACCAGGAGAAGACAAGGATGAACAGAAAATTTGCAGGCTGGTGTGTGATAGAGGCCGTGTCTTTCTGCTTCTGTAGCACAGGAGCACTCACTGTGTAAAAGATCACTGATTCCTGCTTGTTTTTGGATTGGACATTTATTTACTTTTTTGTCCTGCACTTTGTGGACATAGAGAGGCTACAGAGTGAGTGTTTGGCTACCTGTCTCTGAAAGTGACAGTATTAACCCACGCAATATACTCCTGACATTTTTCGTGCTGATTTTGGTGGTGGAAGATCAGGACATCATTACTTGGGTGCTGTGGCTTTTTCAATCCAGGTCCTAGGAGAATTGCTAGGGGAATTTAGAAGCCTGAGAGTCTTTCAGATAGAATGGCTGGAAGGTAATTTTTACTCTCAGTGGTATAACTCAGGAAGCTGGGCTGGTTAATGACCTCTTTGATCATTTCCTCCCTCTCAAATTTGTCTTCACTCTCTGGATCTGCTTGTATGGCTGTGTGTACACTCACATACAGGTGGCTGAGGTTTACATTACCATCCAGTGGGAAGGATATGTTAACAAAAGGTAGAAAATTGGAATTGAATTCAACATAGCAACATGAACTACAGGTTGTTATTGACAGCAGCAGTAAGATTTTGAAGAGTGAAGAAGAAGAGATGTCCCATAAGGACTGAAATTCCTGGAGGACCTGCCTGAAGTTTTGTCTTGAGCTTTCCTTTTGAGTGTCAAGTGCGATGAATGTTTCAGTTTTCTGAATTCGGCAGAAAGAAAAAAAAAGAAAAAAAAAAAAAAAAAAAAAGAAAAAAAAATTGGACTTGAGCACACAGGAACCACAAAGAAACAAATGAACCAAAACCACTCCAGAGACCAGACCAGCAACTACAGTACCTGGTAGTTTGATCACTCCAAAGCTCTTTTCAGCCTTCCACAGGCTGTGGTTGAAGCCCTAAAATTTCCCCATAAATGACAATACCAGATCTAATCTAAAGCTTTTTCTTGACAGGCTACACGATTTTCTGGGTGCAAGAGAAACAGAAAATGTGATTGATTCTGGACACAGTGCTGTGGGGCATTCACATAAATGGGATTGTGAAGCACAATGCAAAATTAGGGCCTGTGAACCTATTTGCTGTCTTATTCTGGAAAGAAGTTGCAAGTGATGTCATGACAGTCAGTTGTAGCAGGGAGATAATGTCTTGCTTAATGACTTAAATGACAAAATGGAAATGTGCTTATCCAGATGGTGTGGGGCTGGGGAGGGCTGCGAGCATGATGGGTAATGGGTTTAAAATTAAATATGATTTTGATACATTGCAGAAAGTGCATGGTATCAGCAAGATGAAATCCAGTAAGAGCAAATGCAATGTACTATTTTAAGTTAAAAAAAAAGTGAACAAAGAAAAGGTGGGTGACAGAGATGCAGAGATCATAGACTGAGTCTGCATCACCTGTGCTGTTAGGGAGGATGGATGAGGGGAAGGCACTTTTAGTTAAAATATCTCTTCAAAGGAAGATCACACGTTGGATGTAGAAGGAAATAATACCTGGGCACCAGTGAGGACAGGGCTCACAGGCTCTGTGTCAGAGTGTAGGCAGAGGAGTGCAGGGATGTTTTCTGCAAACTGGAGGAGGGAACACAAGGAGTGAGGACAGATTTATGGAACGGGGCCCCTGAGGGAAAGTTGAATGAATTAGTTGTGTTCTCCTTAGCAATATAAGGCTGAAGGAAGATGAAGAGTAGCTGTTTTTTAGAACTAAAATACTCACATAAGGGACAGCAATAGACCATTCTGCATGACCTCTACTTGGGGAAAGTTAAAAGAAACTTCTAGTTTAAAAGAAAAAAAAAAAGATCAGGCAAGAGGCTGGGTGAAACTTTTTACACTAAGAATGGTTGATCAACAAAAGGAGCTACCTAGAGAAATTAAGAAAAATATTTTTCTGGATGCTTTAAGGAGATATAAGAGTAATATTTTGTAGATACTTAGAGTCAAAATTTACTCCAAAATTGATACCTAATTATACCTCAGGAGAGAGGGAGAAGGGACTAACTGGAAATAGTAATCCTCCAGAAATTCCTCTCCTGCAGGAATCTAGGGATCAGGAAGTAGAAGATGAGTGTATAGATCTATAGCCTCTGTCCTTCTGAAAGGACATTTGCATTTCAAGAAATATTCTAGCTTTTCTGGAGACAGAGTGTATCAGTTACATTGTAAGGAATATTTTCCTGTATTAACTGGGTATTTAGGTAGGCAGAAACACATAGTAGAGGTTTTCATAAGAAGTAATAATGTAATGAAAATGTAGACAGATAAACATGCTAGATATAGTTTTAAAGGTCAATTATTTTCTTTTTCATTTGGAAATTGCTGATTACAATGAGGGTAGTAGTCAAGACAGCCTGTAAACAGCTGTTTGTATCCATCACATTTTTTATATTCTTGCATTTCTTTACCAAAGATGTGTCAAAATAAAATGTATTCAAACTTTTGGCAATTGTGCTCTTCCCTATTCTGCATTATCTACAATATTGTCATGCAGAAAAATTTTACTTTTCTCGTTTGCTAGTTTTCAAGTCTGGCTTAATAGATCACAATTAATATATAGATTTTAAAACCCTGAACTATGTTCTTGGCTTGGGGCAAAGAGTTGCAACTGGATGACTTTTCTGAAATCCCTTCCAGCCCTACTTTTTCACTGATTCTATGTTTATCTTTTCATGACTCAAACATAAGAAATTCAGAGAATATTCCTGAGCATGGAGTTTACACTAGAGATGTATTGGTATTTTCTTGTTCAACATAGTGGGATTTTAGGCCTAAATAGAGAAAAACACAAAAACACAGGGGAAACATTGCTTTTCTTCTGTTTGCAACCCCCTTGTCAAAAAAAAAAAGAAAAAAAAAAGAAAAAAAAAGGGTGACAGAGAGAGTAAAGTAACTCTATTCAAGTTTACACTAAAAGGGAGAGGAAAACTACTTCTACAATACTTCAGGACACATAAGGGGCTGGAAAGGGCCCTGTTTTGGGGCCCNATTTTTCTTTTTTTCCTTTTTATTAATTGTTAATCAGAAGGAGTAAACAAAATGGACCATAGGCCTCCTCTTTCAAGAAAAAGAGTGTATTGGTTCAACTAGTAAAAAAAAATCAGATTTTGGATCTCTTTAAATGTACAGTTGTTCCATTTTCTTCCATTTAATTTGGCAGTGACAATGAAGAGACAAGGCGTCAGAAATGATTTCTGCTCTGCTTTTTTGTAAGCAGAATTCCTTCTGTGAACTTTCCAGGCAAAAGCTCTAATTTCAGAAGAACTTCTGATTTGTAGTACGCTGACAGAGGAAACATTTGATCTTCTATTAGTTAAATCAGACCTTTTTTACTTTCATCTTCTTCTAAAGGCAGATTTAAAAGATCTTTCTTCCCTTTTGTTAAATAGGAAAGAGTGTGTGAAAAAGAGGAATTTTATCTCTTGGAAACCTTCTTAAAAACAATGATCTTGTGTGTTCCTTTCATGGAGTTAAGTAGCCTTTCCCTCACTTTCAGGCAGGGAGGAGCTCATGGATCTTTATACCTTCCTATAAAACAAGAAATGAGTGAAAAAGTGAAAATGTGAAAAGTGAAATGATCTCGCTGGTCTCTGGAACTTTTTCCTAACCAGAGATCTTCTGCAGACTCAGAGAATTGTATAAGTCATCATGGGAGGTTTTGGAAGGACATTTTAATATGGATGGTCTGCTTAGCATAGGGACCTATATGGAAAAAAAAGAGAATTAAAGTTATTTACTAGTAGTAATACCAATCTTCTTCTTTTATTTTAGCAGACAAGTTTTTTGGATCTTTTGAAATCCTAGGATCATCATATTTTTATTTAAGGACAGAAGGAGCAATTGGTGTGGTGCTGCAAAGATTTTTCTCCTTTTTTTTAAACAAACAAACAAAAAAATGGAGCTAGAATTCTTAAAATTATTTCCCAACCGTCTGCCTGCTTGCTTATGTTAGCAGGAGTGTATGGATTTGTTATTTTATAGTAATTTTGTGGATCACTGATGGTTGTGGGTCTTACAGGTTCTCATGAATGGAGAAGCTCTGCCTGTGGCATAGCCTGGCTGCAGGAAGAGTACAGATCCATCAAGCTGCTAAGAACAGAATTGTCTGGGTGCGTAACAAGAGGTTTTCACCTTTGTCTAAGGGTGTGTGTGTCCAGCAGTCACTCCTGCAGTCCATAACCCCGAGGTTACACCTTCTAGCTGCCACAGTCATGGTTTCCACAAGAAAAGAATTTGGGTTTTTTGTTCTCTGCTTTATGATGTGCTAAGACCCAGAGCACTTCCTTATCTTCCTGAGTTACTATCTTCAATCCCAGTGAGGCTAAAGCAAATCTAATTACATAGTTAAAAGTACCAAACCCTTCTGTTTACAACAAAATCCAACATAGCCGTGTCTATACAACAGGCTCTTAGAAGGTAAAATAGAACTCAGGACCAGGATATATTAATTCCAGTCTTTGCTATTAGGACTCACACTGAGGAAGTGGGTTGCTGAGTAGCTGAGCAGCAGAGAAACATATTTTCATAAATTATTCTATTTGCAAGGTCATGCAGATACATTTATTAATATAGCAAGGGACATTGTGGAAGAGGTGCAAGAATTTTAAACGTTGTATTTGTGGAGGAAGGGAGAGACAAAAAAGAAATGGTAACAAACTCTCCTTTCTGTAGCTCACCTACAGATAGTCTGTAGCAGCATTTCCTTTTTTTTTTTTTTTTTCCTTTGATAGCTTTTTAGATACTGCCCTCTGGTTATAGTTTGTTTTGTTTCTTTGTTTTGGCTTTGGTTGTTTTATACGCCAAAGTATGAAGGTTTAGTCAAAACTGTGGTTTGTCTGGTTCATTGTCAAACAAAGCATAAAAAAAACGTTTGCCCTATCTCATCAATTTCTTCATTTTTTTTAAGAAAAGCAAGCACTTTTCTTGACAGTTTTAATAAAAGGTAACTGTTTCTTCAGTAATTTAAATAGTGGGTATGTGGGAGGGGTTTAAGTGTGCCAGAAAAAAAGAAGCATCAGGCAAAAATTCAGCAGTTAGACCTTCATCTGCCCCAAAAATAATTTGGATGAAGAGAAGAACAGTGTTTAGCTGATGCACTTTACCTTGAAAAACTAAAATTAAAAAAATAGTGAAAACATAAATCCAAATAAGTGACTGCAAGAAAATTAGATAAAATTCTTTCTGATTGTGACAGTGAAAGAAATAGAAAATTCAATTCAAAATGGTCTTTTAATAAAGTGAAATATTTTGCTTCTTTTGGTCTGATTTCTGATTTTTCTCCCAGCTGAACTTGCCTACATCAAGAGCTATATATGCATTAGCAAAATACCTGATAATAATCAGGAAAGCAAAGCAGTGTTCACACACTGAAACTGCAGCTAACATTGGATGAGAGGGTTAAATCAGCAAGATTTGAAAGGTGCATTTAAAAGTGAAAGTCCTTCTTTAAGCTGTTGTTATGAAAGCATCGTATGAGGTGAAAAACCATAAGAGAAAATGAAGATCTGGTCTGGCCATGGATTCATGCGTCAGCGAGAAAAGGGAGGTTGGTCTTGTGAGTCTATACTGTGCTTGCTTCGGTATACTCAGAAATAAATCCGAGTATTTTGTTATTCTCATAAATCAGTAACTCAATTCCACATCCCTCTTTTTATGCTAGATATCCTTTAAGGAGGATCGGGTGCCATAAATCTGTCCTATAATAATGAAAGGACTCAGTCCCTTTAGTGGCTTGTAAAGAACTTTAAAGATATCTATGATCTACCTGAATTTATTATGAGTGAATTCTGCTGAAACAGGAATTATTAGACAAGGAGGCCACCGATCAGCCACAAAAAAAAGAGCTTGGGCTTTCCCAAAAGGTATCTTGGAAGGAGCATAAAGGGTCTGCTGACAATATTAGCAAGATGCTAAAGAATTCCTGCAATTAATTGTGTTTCTTCTGCTCTCTTGGAGTGCAAGCAGCAGCGGTGGCTCTCTCACAGTAATTTTGAGCACTGCAGCAGTGAATTACAGGGCACTGCTGCCAGCCCAGTGTTTAACCCCAAAGGCAGCACAAACACAAATGCTGTTTTCCCAGCATGGATCTTTTTGGTCACCAGCTCCCAAAGCAGCTGTGTCAGTGACACCAGCAGGTACAGCTGAAAGGACTGCAGCCCTGGCAGTCACCTTCTGAAAAAAATAAAGGCCTCTCAGGAGCCCAAACACTTCTGACCTGGCATCCAAACCTCTGCTAGGATGAAATCCGGCTGTAGCTGACCTACTTGTAGGACTAAAATCTTGTCCTTTTGTTGGAAATAATATAACTTTTTAAAAGTTACTTTTTAAATTTTTAAATTTTTTTTCTCTAGTCAGGCTTGGTTTGCCTTTGCTTTGGTGAAAGGAATTTTAAAGTTTCTTTTTTAAGGGATGTTGCACTGCTCAAGGAAAACAACCTTAAAATCTCAACAGACTGGGAATAACACAAAAGATACTCAAAAAGCTAACGACCATCAACAAAACATTAATGACCATAAGAAAACATCAGTGAATATCTACCCCATCTAAACTACCTCCTGGCACAGTTGGAGACACCTGGACTGGAAAAGGCTGATACGGAAATCAAGGAGTGTGGACCTAATTAATATCAGAGGCAAAGAAATCTGGGTCCAATAGGAAACCAAATACCAAGAAATACTCAACTTGGGACCAATGAACATTAAACCAATGGATTTCTATAGGTTTTGGACTGTATAAAGTTTGGGAAAAATCTAGTAAAACTTATGTGTTTATGGAACATTTTCTGTGGCACATCCTGACCAGAATAAAGTAATGCCTGGTTCTATCATTTCAAATACAGCCTTGGAGGGCTTTTATTTTCTTCCCACGTTTCAGTGACATTTGAAATACCAAATTTGGTAGTGGTTTATGGCTTCATTCTAATTTTATTTATTCTGTAGAGTGAAGCATCCATGTGAAAGCAAGAAGATATGGGGCTGTCTTGGGTTATGGAAGAAAAAAATGTATTCTATTTTCATCTGCTGAAAGCAGTTGGGGAAATGTGTTTTCTTTATCTCTTGTTACTCTGGGGGAGAGGGGCAGATGCTTTCTGACAGTGGTTCAGCTGTTAAAACTGGGTGGGGTACTGTTTCTTATCTCTTNTATTACATTGGTATTTCTAACATTCCTAGTAGAAGAACTGTTATTCCTATATTTTTGCCTGAAAGCCCTTAATTGTAAAATTATAAGGATTTGGCGGGGGGGGGTGGGGTGTTACATTTTCCATTCTAAGGAAACTCCAGCTTTCCCTAGCAGATACCTGTCTTCTAAACCTAGACAGGGGCATACCTGAAAAATATAGTAACTGATATTTCCCAAACTTAGGATTGAAGTACAGGTGCCCTGAAATTAATTAGTAGGCTATTGAATGCTGCACTTAATTGAGGGAAAATAAGGAAACCTGCCTCGGGGCCTGATTTTTTAACAATCCCCATGAGATGTCATAGAGACTAATTAGGAGACTAATTATAGTCTTTCTGTGACAACTTGAATTTACATGTGCAAACACATTTAAATCCATGGATATTAGGATTCATAATAGACAAGGTATCTGCCTTCCTGTTCCTATCTTCTTGTTCTTTGCTTCACTTCACAGCCGCTGTTTTTTGGAAAAAAAACCCAAAAAACCAAACCAATCAAAACCCCCACAACCCTCTGTTTTTCCAGTTTCAAAAGATATAATCTTATATCTTGCAAGATTAGTTCTACCAGTTCATATAGATAGGATTTTCATCACATGTGTAAGCCAGTGAGCCCACCAGCCTTAAATGGTACAGATTTAACACATTTATTTCCTTCTGTGTGGGAGGCATAAAAAACTTAAAAAACAATCTATAATAATCATAAATGAGCCTTCCCCGGGGATCTAATGAGTAGAAACTGCTATTTGTTTTATGCATATGTCAAAAGAGCTAATAAAGCAAATCACTGGAATAGGCATGTATAATAGAATTTTCATAGTCTGTTTACCTGTCTAATTGAATAAGTGGATAAATCCAAATTGAACACTTTGTAACCTGGCTTTGCTAGAACTGCTGCAGGGAATTATCACCCCACTTTTTGTATGCAAAGTGGTTTAGCCTCTTAAAACATGGTAAAATGATTGAGATCAGGGGCTGAGAATAAAGGAATAATATTACTTTTGCTATTTGAAAATGATAAGAAAACACAACTAAAATTAGGGAATTAGCAATAATAGTTTGGACCTTCTAGCTAGATGGTGCTATTAATTCTGACATTGCAATTGGTACACTGTTCATAGAGTTTTCTTTGTTTATTTTCTGATGGACTATATTTAGTAAGAGCCATCATCCAAAATAATTTTCTATTTGTCTTCCTTTTTGCTGCTGTTTTGGTGTAGAAGCAGTGTACTTAGATATTTGAGACTCTTAGTGTTTAAGCTATGTAAGCTGCATGCTGTACTTGGAGACATGGCAAAATGGTGTGATAATTCAAATTCAGTGCTTCTAAGGTAACAGCTCAGTTTTCTGACCACTTTACCATGTTTAAACAAGAACAAAGAACAAAGCACTGTGTTGTGAAAACACAATATATGAGTGCCATATGTGTTTATTCAGCACAGTGATTAAAGTAATAATTATTTTTTTATCTATAGCTCAACAATAATTTAAGCCATAGTGTTCTGTGGAGGTCCACAGGTGAGGAGGAAGCATCAGCCCTCCTGATCAATTCCTCTTGGAGAGATCTTCTGAATAATTCCACAATGTGTTAAAACTGGATTAAAATTCAGTCTGACTGGGTAAAAAGTGCTCTGACTGTCCTGAATCGTACTGATTTGTTTGTGTAGGACCAAGACATGCAGTTGGTGTGCATGCTGGACCACACCTGGATCTCCAGCCTGTGAGGTGCAACCTGGCCAGAGCTGAAAATGAAACCTTTCTCCAGCCCTCTCCTTTCCTCACCAGAGGGTTTACAGCTCCATACTCCAGCACTTTGGGGAGGCACCTGGTCCTTCCTCACCTACTGATCTCCAGCTGGTTCCACCTTCTCAGCTGAAAGCTGGAAATGGATGGGTCCCCAAGGACACTATTAACTTCACCCTGGCTATGTTCAACCTTTACATTCAGTACAAAACGCAGCCATATGTGGATTTATGGAAGACAGTGAACTCTCCAAAATTCCTTACTTTGACTTGCACTGTAGGCTATTATCACAGCCATTAATCTCATACCATCAAAAGGGTGAAATAACAGATGAGCAGGATTTTGTTTAATCTGCCTTCAAAGTAATGAAGAATAATGACACTGACAAGGAAATTCTGCAGAGAATCTGCAGAGCAGACTCAGCTTGACATTGCTGGAGAAACTCATGCCCCAAAGCTTAACTGGCTACGAGGATTTCCATATCAAACAGCCCCACTCTGCTCCAGGTAATTATTAAGTTACTTTTGGTCCACTGGTTAAAATCAGTGACGATTTTCCTGGTGAAAAGAGGAGAGGATTAAAACCTGCTGAGATATCTTCCTGTGTTGTGGGGCAATGGATCAGCTGAAGGTGGAGTCAACACCTTCTCACAGAACATCTTCAGGAGCCTGTGTGGCACCCAGTGTCACTTGGACATGAAGAATCCTCTGCCAGCAGGTGTCACAGCTCTGAAGTCTGCCTCACCTCTGCTCTGCTGAAACTTGCAGCAGGATGACTGGGATTCAGGAAAATGAGGCTCCAATGTCTCATTTCTGCTGCAGTATTGAGATTATGACAAATATGTTTTACAGAACCAACCTGGAGATTGAAGACTGGTTGAAAGTTATGAATAGAAGAACATAATGCTGAGTAAAAGATGAAGTTGCTCACATACTTATACTAAACTGCAGTCCTTTCAAGGTACACAGAATCACTTTTAACGTTCATGTTTCTGGAGTTATAGTTTCCAGATGTTAAGAATTGAAACACAAATTGTTTGTCATTTGCTCTTGACCTTTCAAAAGTCTTATTAGACATCTGGTATGCTCTTTCAAGTGTAGAAGAATAAAGTTTTCCAGCTATAAATTGCAAAATACAATAACTGTTGAAATTTTTCTTTTATTTTTCAGAGAATTGGTTGCAGTGCCATCATGTTTCTGTTGCTTTGAGGCAGGAAGTTATCCAGCATTCACCTACAGACTTCACAAGAAGACTCCTTGTAGCAGGCTACACTCCTTCGTGTTCCTTATTCTCACAGGCCTCATGTGTTTTCACTTGCACAACTTTAGCAGGCAGAATTTGTTGTTATGTCTTTTTATTCTTCTTTTCAAGGGCATTTTTAGATAATGCCTTTTTCCTCTTTTACTAAGGTTTGAAGATGTCAATTTTCTCTCCGTACAGACCAAAGAGGAGATCTCTCATGAAAACATTTCTCTTTTCACAGAGGGAAAGGAAGAGAAGATTGTCAGAGGAGACTAGATTTGCAAGATACCATTCAGTATCTGCAAGGCACTAGTCACCTCAGATGTAGATGTAAAAATGTACAAAATATTTTTACAAATAATTAAGTAAATTAAGGGTGTAATTAAATAAGAGTTTAAACTATGACTTTATTGGAGAACTTAACCACTAGCATTTCCAAATCCTTTGCTACTAACAACCTGCTTGTTTTTCCTGTAAGTGCAGCTTATCTTTGTCCTTGGGAAAACCAAGTCCTTATTTTTATTCCCTTATGCTCTCCTCCCACCCAAACTGATTTCTGTTTCTACTGTTGTGGTACATCTTCAAAATGCTCCTTGCTCTGACAGGGTGAAACAGTTGCTGGCTGCTGCTGCAATCTGCATGAGAGAGGATTTTGTGGTGGTGTTGATGTTTTTGCAACACCAGCAGATGGAAAGGAAGCTGCATTCACAAAACACTTTAAGCTACATAATGGCTCTTGAAATCCAAAGGAGGGTGAGGAAGGGAGTGCTCTGGAAGGGTACATGATGTCTGCCAAATGTCATTCTGTAGAGAGGTGCCAGCTGAGCAGGAGGAGTCCCTGTGGGATTCACACTGCTGGTGCTGGTTGCTCTCCTCCTCACCCCACTGTTCTCCAGCTGTGGGACTGAGTCCACTCGACTACTCAGTGTGTTACCCCAAGCTAATCCTTCTCCTGGTGTTACTGGTAGAGCTGGAGAGAGGTCTATACCCTCTGTCCCTCCCTGAGATGAGGCTGCTGTCTTTCCCTCTGTATGTAGGCAGTGAAATAGCTGCCTTGCTCTATACAATCAGTGGAAGAGAGCTATGACTCATTTCAAAGCACACTCCTTGAAGCGGAAGAAATAGAGTTCTCCCATGACAGCATCTTTGTCTTAATTCTTTCCTTTTTACTTGAAGAGTCTGAGCATTATATGGACAGTCAGATGTCTCACCATCTGCATAATAAGAGGAGGGGAGAAGGGTACAGGGCTTTTTTACCTGTGGGGTTATTTCTCTGGTTTTGGTGCAGAAGCAGAACTCTACTTAAGATTCTGTCCTTGCACAAGGTTTCCTCCCCATTGGAGGAAACCAGACTCAGAGTGGTATTCTGAGTGAGACAGACTTTCCCATACTATGTATAGATGGGTATCTTTTAGAGTTTTCAGGTATATTCTGACATTTCTGCTTTCCTGGTCAAGACCCACCAAACTTGCAGGTCATTAAAGTAAAACCATGAGAAAATTGTGATATCTTTGAACAGGCTTGATTTTCAACCTCCACAAACAGCATTGATTTTGCACATGGTAAAGTCAAGCTTTCCATGTGTAGATACTCTGATCTGGTTTGAGAAATGTCTTTGTTGCTAAGTGCTTTTGATTTGCAGAGGCCCTCATCTCTTTACCTTGATGATTGCTCTTTATTCCTTCTTTCCTTTATTTCTACGTCCTTCTCCTCTTCCTCCCAGGCTCCTTCCTTGCCTCCATTGCCACTTGTTCCCTCCCTTTCTTTCTTGAATTATCAGATATTTTAATAATCAATAGATCAAATCCAGGGCTTTTCTTGTAAACACTGTGTTAGGTTTTGACTTAGGGAAACTAGTGCCTGTTTCAAAAGCTGGAATTGGACTTTCTCCATTTTGTATTTTGGGAACAGTGGATAACATTGCTGATGTAATAGGTGCTACATTTTCTCCCCACTTTTCTATGTCTTTATTATAATTTATTTCTCATGTGAATTTTGAATCTCCTTTTCTGAATGAAGCTTTACTTGCATTTGTTCTTTGAATCTGATCCACCATCAATGAATACCAGATTAATCACACTGAAATAAACAATACTATGGTGGTTCGGAATAGATGGTGTCATGGTTCTGTCTGGGATAGAGTTAATTTTCTTATTAGTATCTGCTACAATGCTGGTGTTGGATTTCATATGAGAAT
>VYXD01009919.1:67758-82062 GCA_013397195.1 Hylia prasina | reverse complement strand
TTCTCCTCCCATCTGGGACTTAACTCCTTCTTCACTGACCTTGGTGTCTTCACGTTGTCTCTCTACATGTTTTCACTCATCCTTTTCTCTCACTTCAGAGAGGATCAATGTCCTGTAAGTTTCATTTGTGCAGTGAAAGAGTTAATATCTCACCTGGGCCCTGCAGAGGTCATGATGGTCAAAGCAGTCACAGTGATGGATTCAGGCCATGCTGGGGCTGTGCCAGGATCTCAGGGTCCCGGCCAGAATGGCAGCAGCTGCTCTGGCCCCATGGCTGGTCTCAGGCCTGCACTGTGTTTAATTCCAGCCACGAGTTGGCTTGACCGCACTGGTGGGGAGGGAACCAGCCAGGCAGCCAGATGTTAACAGCTGCTGGAACCTGGCCCGACCCAGCCACGTGGAGTGGGGCTGGACTGGCCCCAGGAAAAAGCGCTTCCCCAGGGTTTGTTCAATTTTTAACATGTGTGTTCACCAAGGTGTGTTCAGCTTCCTAGTGGTTTACAAGGTGTCAGTATTCAAAACTAGTCACTGATTGATTTTTTCAGGCATGGAGGAGACTCTGAGTATCCCTGAGAAAAATCACTTCTGTGGGTGACTTCTTCCCTGCTCACTAAATGTCAATCAATGCAAAACCAGTGCACTTATTTAATTGAATTGTTTTTTATTGTTATTATTGTTGTTGTTGTTATTACCCATTATTACTATTACCATTACCACCACCCTATTATTATTTTTCCCCCAATTATTTAGATATTCTTATCTCAATCCACTGTAGACATGACTTTCTTCTGTGGTTTTCCTGCAAGGTAATGTAGGTAATGTGCTTCTGGACAGTCTTTTCCACTTTCTGCTCTTCATGCTCTAAACTCGCTGTGGTCACATATATCACACCTATGGGTCTTGTGTACAGAATATTATCATAATGTATGGTACAGGAGCCATATTTTAGCACTTTTGGCTTGAAGAAAGAGTACATGATTGCAACCGTTGTCTTGCATTCATTCTTTAATCTAAATTTGGTTTTAACCTTTAAAATGCAGAGAGAGAGGGCTCCATTTTGCTTATGAGTAGAGGAGAAGCATTTCTTTTATGTGTGCTGCTCCTTTCTTCATTGTTTCATGGTGTAGCTGAGTGTCTCCATCACAGACTGGGTCAAGAATATAAGAGGACTGTAGACCATCTAAATATTTGAGGAAGAGTGGCCTCCTTCCTTTTAATTAGTGCCCACCATACTGGTATCTCTGCTGACGTCTCTGCACTGATGCACCCTCTGTGTTTGTGACTCTTCCAGGGAGGAGTTTCTCCCTGGCTCTGTTTATTCTCTGCCTCACCCAAGTGCAGGTTCTCACTGGTTTTACAGTAGGTCTTTCTCCAGTGACCTGGGAAGAGAACAGCTGTGTGCACAACATGTCACCCCTGGTGCCAGCTGTACTGCCTTCTGGCCAGAGAAGGACTGGAAAAATGCCAAGCAATTTTAACTTTTAATAAGACAAACCTGTAGCCTGTGGGTTCAATACAGGGCTCAGAGTTGGAGAGTTTTTTTGCCCTTGGGGCTCTGTCCTACTTGCTCAAACATATGTTTTTGATTTCTCCCTTTAGCAGCTGTTTGCACCTGGAGGGGTGTTAACAAAGCCCTAGTTGCAGATGATATCCTGAAATGGCTATTGAATTGCAATAAATAATAGTAAATGGAGGTTACCTGTTTGAAAAATTTGTTCATAGACAAATCTTCACGGACAGAAATGAACGTGTGTTTAGGAAAAGAGAGGCAAAATCTTATTTTAAGGCTGAAGAAAGTCACATTTTGTATATATTCGTGATATACACAGTATTGATATTTTGTCTAACCCAATTTTGCTTTTTGTTTTAATATTTAGCCAGGAAAATTTACTTGTCCAGAATATTTTATTAAGAGTGTGGCTCTGGTACTCTGTTGTGCCTCTGAGATTTACAAATACTGCAGGACTCCAGCTGGGTATCTCAGGCTGACCTTGCACTAACCATTCACTTATTTGACATAACATCAATATTAGATAGCATTAGGGTCTGAATACTAAGAAATAGTCCTTCCAGTAAATGTCTCGATTCTTAATTTTTTTGAAACTAAGGCATGGGAAATATTCTGGTGAATGGTTTATACAGGATTTGGGCAAGCAATCATCTATACAGTTATGAGCAGTAACTGCATCACTGATCTAAATAAACAGTGAGCTGCTTAAGTGATCTCCTTTAAAGAAGAGGCAGAAGTGTCACAATATAAGAGGTACACACTCCCCTGGGATGTGGGAGTCTTGGTAGAAATGCTCTTTTGCCTGATTCAGCAGGGTTGTTTCCAAGGTGTCACACACCATTAGTGACTGCCTTAAGTGGTATATGAAGAACCCTGGAGCAAAACTTTCCAAATATCTCAGAGCAAGATTGTTCCACAAGGTTTGGTAGAAGAATAATTGCAAACTAGTTTTTCAATTCTCATGGAAGAGTCCTACTGGCTACTGAGTTATTTTCAGTCTCAGGTCTAGCAGGTGTGTAACACTTCAGCAGGAGAAACTGAAATGAGTTATTTCCAGAGCCAGTAAATTAGGTTTATAATCTTACTCTTCTAGAAGGTTGCCAAAATAATGCAAGGAAAGTTCTTTGCTTTTGTAGCAACTTGAAGGACTTGGTTTCTTTATTTTCCATATTAGTCCTAAAGTTCAGTGTTGTAGGATTTCTCCATCCTTCTCTGATTTTATAAATATGGTCTTTTACTTCTATTAAAAATATTCCAAAACTTTTTTTTTCAAACTTGAGTGTTTTTTTATGTCTGAAAAAAAGATCAAGCCAATTTGAATTAAAAATATTTAAGTCATTTAAGACAATTAATGCCTTCACACAATTAATTGAAACCATGCATATTAGTGTGCATGACTGTGTGATTTTTATCATATTTTACTCATGCAAGTGCAATAGATTTTGCATTATGTAGCTCTAAAAATTTTGTTTGCATTTGCTAAGAGTTTGGACTATTAGCAACATATGTGTTGTCATAAATAGAACAATGTTAATGGCTTAGAAATAAAGAATGTAATTGCTGCTGTACATCCATGTGAAAAATGAGAGAATCTGATGAAAGATAAAAATGTAACATCTCAGCATCTTTGCTGTATGGCTGTCAGTTGAAGAATTTTAAACATTTTTGCTGTACACAGAAAAGCGTGAAATTTTGCCAGTTTTGTTGCCTTTGCTGTATCTCTTTTTTTCTGCCTGCAGATACCTGGGTGACCAGAATCTTCTCTCTCCCAGCACCTTAAGGTAGCTCGAAAGTCAATAAAAATGCAAAGAGAACATAAATTCTTTAACCTTACATATGGCATTTCTTCGTAGAAGTGAGAAAAAAGCAAGTTAAGCAATGAATCATTGCAGATTTCTATGGGAGAAGGGCATTTGAGGCAAACAGATATTTTCTAAAGACTTCTGTGAAAACTCTGTCTTGTGGGAAATACCTCTAATGAGCTAGGAAATGGAGTGAGACATGGCATGAGAATAATTGCAAGGAATTCTAGTGGACTTATTTGCTGCTATTTCTTGCAACCCTTTTTCCCAATTTAAACTTGGTTGCTGGTTTTGTATTTGCTTTTGAAAATATTGTCCTACATATGATCTATAAATTGTCATATGCAATATGTCTAGATGCACTTCAAAATATTGGGATAATTTTTGTTTGCCAGAGAAAATATTCCTGTATAATGTGGTGAATTACCCTAGTGATTTCTGAGTATCTCAATTTCTTCTTTGCCTTTCTATTCTCTTTGCCATGAGCCAAGTTCATCTCTGAGGTCACAAGGTTTAGTCAGTGGAGTTATTTAGCATGCTGTGCTGAATTAGTCCCTGATAAGCTTAGATCTTGCTGATATCCAGCTCTTCATTGGTCTCCTGTGCTGTCCTTGTTAAGGTAATTGCCAGGCTTGACCACATGTGAAAAGGATGACTTACTCTCAGATATATGCCAGAATGGCAGTTTAGCACTGAATTTGTCATGATCTGGTGTTTGGTGTGCTCCTGGCTGCTCTCTTCAGAACTGAAGAGTAAAAATATTTATTGAGAATAAGAGTTAAAGCTGACTGCAATAGTACATCAGGTGCAACAGGGTTGCCTGCTGTGAGGGAACCGAGGCCAGGTTAGTGTTGGTGGATAGTTGCAGAGGTGCAGATGTTTCTGAATATTACTGGGAAGTGAAACCTTCCCACAGGAGAACGAGTAGCCCTTTCTTTCAGGTTATGTTGATTCACCAGGTCAGTTCTCATCACAATGCTGAGGCCTTAGAGGACTTGAAGAAAAGAGTTCTCACAGATTAGCAGCAGCAAATTAAGAAGTTTTTTTCCTTCAGCTTTCTCCTCTGTCCTGTTTCAGAGACCATCACTTTCAGACTAAAACTACTTTCAGACCAAAACCAGTAAAGAACACTAGAACATCAGTAATCATAGATAGTTTGGAAAAGGGAAAAACATGGATCTTAGCTTAGGAAGTTTGTGGTGTAGTGGGGGTATAAATGCAACTGTTTTCAGAGTAGCCAAGGGTGGTGTGGGTTTTATATATATATATATATATAGTTTCATTCAGCTGAAAAGAGCAAACAAAATATTTAGACATTGTTATCCTTATCTCTCACCATAGCTATGTGGCCTTTTTGGGAGCAGTTTCAGGGGGACATGTTGAGCTTGAGTGTAAAGGGAGTTTCAGATGAAACGATCTAGGTGGGATGAGAGTGTAATTCCTCTCTTGTCACAGGGGAAAGCTCAGGATAGTTTCTTCATGTACAGTTTTACTACACTAATTCCCTGGAAAACTGTGCTTGCAGACCTGACTTCATTCTTAACCACTGCCAGCAGAAATCTGTGTCCCATTCCAGCTTCCAGAGTGATGGATGTGCTACAGCAGGATCAGCTGATGTGAGGGAGTTGTGTCTTCCTGCACTCCAACACCTCCTCTGTAGTATAGCACTTTAATATTTACTTCTCCTTTTTTTCTTATGGTTAGTTAATTTTAGGTTGTATGTTGAGTATTTTTAACCCTTTTTATGCAGAGAAATTAACTGCCAATCACAAAAGAAAGTAATGCATCTAGGTTGAAATAAAATAATCCTAATCTAATCAAAGTCCTAGTGATGTAGAGATTATTCCTAGGATGTTTATCTAGTTGAATTGGTGAAAGGTATTTGTGCACAACAGAACTCACTAAGAGGAACTCCAAACTCCCTGGACCATTTTTTGTAACACTTCTAGGGGTTGTTATCCTGACCCAGCATCTTGAGAATGTTTTTATTAGAGCTTCTGGAGTTCAAGCATCAGGTGTACCTAATCCATGAAGGACCTGCAGAGAGTATGTAATGAGACACAGACTTCTTTGTGCCCCATTCACACATGGCCAGTGGAGCTGATCAAAATTTCACTTGCTGAAAAACACAGCTTCATTCTTCAGTATTTTTTTTTTCAGCATTTTATTCCAGTACTCACCTACTTATAACAAGAGGAGCAAAGTTCTTTGTGCCATTAGAATTTAAAGTCTGNAGAAAAAAAAAAAAAAAAATAGATCGCCTAGGCTGATGAGAAATGTAACAGGTGAAACTATATTCACCATATCCCACACTTAGCTCTAATCCTGCTGGCTGATTCCTTAAAATTCCAGTGAGAGCAGTGGCTAGGAAGAGCCCCACAGAATGGGACCAGTCCCTCTGAGAGCCCTGGAAGTCTTAGCAGGGCTGTCAGAAATCCCCAGCATCCATTCACACACTCACTCTGAGTCCACACCTCCCTGTTACAAAGGCTGTATCATATATGAGCTGTTGTTTCTTTCCAGAAATTTTCCCCAATCTTCTCTACACATATTCCATAAACCTGAATTCATGACAGTTTCATTCATTTGCCCCCAAGACTGCCCATGTAAGGGAATATCCCTATCTAGAATATAGATATGTTTGACTGAAGCCATTAGCTCTTGATCTGAGAGCAGGAATTTATAGATTTGCAGGTATATGCTTGATTGAGTATTGTTCTGGGAAATGCAGGCATGAGTCAGAACATGCCACTTGAAAGAAGGAAAATATGGAATAAATGATGTGTTGCATATTTTTAATACTCAATGAAGGGTTAATTTGAATGGACCTTGTAACATTTGGTGGATTATATTTATCTATATATATTCTTTTTATTTGCTGCCTCCAAAAAAAGCCTTATTTTTTCACCACAAGTCTTGATTTCTCCAGGAGTGTATTTTGGTGCTTCATGAACTATGGTGTTTGCTGTACTTAATTGTTTTTACTAACGTTCCAAAAACATTCTGAATTGTTTGAGCACAGCTCTTGCAAACTGCAGCTATTTAAAGATTAAGTGTTTTCAGAAAATAATTCAGTAGTTGTTGGAGTCTACATGTTTTTGAAGGTTTTCCCAGCCATTGTTTCAAGCAATTCTGCTGTCTTCTTAGTTGCAGTATGAATTCTGGACTTTGACTATGCTTGGGATGAAATTTTAACTTTATGAATATTATGTACATGATGCAATGGTTTTGAGCTACTGCTATCACAACCAAATCCTACTATGTGTGGCACTATTAAGACACAGGGAAGCAGATCTAAACAAAGAGCACATAAGGAAATTTTGATGTGATGTGTTAGAATTAACACAGCATGTGCCAGACAACATGAACATTAAGCAGATTTCATTCCTTTAGTAAAGACTGAAAATTCTGTAAGTTGCCAGAGGCAGTTAGGATTTTGCTGAATGCTAGCAGGTATCTAAATTTCTGTAGCATTGAATGGCTTCTGAGAATGTGATGGCCCAACTGAAAGTATCAGAATGTATAATTCTGCAAAGGTGCTGTAAACTTCAAATCAGAGTATTCATGGACATATATCAGACATAAAGAAGAATGGAGATATCCACAAATGTAATGATAAACCTTACTTACAGATGTCAGCAGTATAAGTATTGGATTTTTTGTTTCTTGTTTGAAAAAATCAAATCTGTCCATTTCTCTCTGATTTTGGTCTTTCATTCCTTTTAGAGCCAGACTAAGGGACAACCCGTGCTACTAATCCCTGCACAGAAATCAGGAATACAACTTTTACTTGGAAAAGTCTCAGAAGGAAGCTCACGCTCCAGGTCTTGTATATTGCTAGATATTGATAATTGGTTTTGAGCAGGTGGTGGATTTACTGAAGCACACTGCTACTTTCCACTGCTTTACAGAACATAACAGGATCAGGCTGAGCCTGCTGTTGCGGGAGTGGAGTTACCCCCAGCATTTGCACCCTTTCAGCTGCTTCCTGCTCCCTGAATCCATGCTGTTACAGATGCAGGTTCTCTGCACTGCTTTTATCTGGAATCACATTAGTTTTCTTCCCAGGGTCTGGTGTGGACTGTGTTTTGGATTTGTGCTGAACACCACGTTGAAAACACAGGGATGTTTTTGTTATTGCCGGATAGTGTTTACACAGTGCTAGGGCCTTAGCTGTTTCTCATGTTGTCCCTTCAGCCAGGAGGCTGGGGGTGGACAAGGAGCTGGGGGAACATAGCTGGGACCCCTGATCCCAGCTGAACAAGGAGATATTCCAGAAGGCATCATGCTCAGCATGGAGAGCTGTGGGGAGGAGAAGCAAGGGGTTTACGTTCAGAGAGACAGCATTTGTCTTCCCAAGTCTCTGCTACAAGAGCTTGGCTTTCCTGGTGATGACTGAGCATCTGCCTGTCCATACAAAGTGGTGAATTAATTTCTTGCCTTGCTTTGCTTGTGTACACAATTTCCACTGCACTTATTTAACTGTTTTTATCTCAGCCCATGATTTTTCTCACTTTCACCTTTCCAATTCTCTCTCCTCCCCACCCCCATTGGCATGGAGGGAGTGAGGGGGTTAGGGCTGAGTTGTCATGTGGGGTGAAATCAGGTAACCTCTGAGCTTGCCCCACAGGCAATGCAAAGCTTCATAAATCTCTTCTGGATCTCCCTCAGTACCTAAACAGATGCTCTGAAAGGCTCTAGGCCACAGTGGAAAAGTCTTTCTCAGGCATTCAAAAGGAATTACTTGATGGAGTGGTGAGCACAAAGCTTCATCTGGAGGTCCCTCTCCAACAGGAGACCATGGACTGGGATGAGGAGCTTGAGGACTTGGAATTTATGGAAAGCAATTTGTTTTTTACATCTTTTATAACCTCTGTCTGAAAATAGTCTTGATTCCCTTAGGCTGTTGTATCCCTTAGACTGCTTTGTGATGCTGTGTCAGAGTAGTCTGAGTATCATGAATTACTAAGCTTGAACATCCTGTTTAGCTTCCAGGATGTTCAAGGCATTCAAATTTTATTATCTTCATTTTAGAGGTGAGGCATAACAGGATCAAAACTGGAGAGTATTAAAATAGATTATTGGTCAATCAAGGTTATGGGCCAAAATGTGAGGCAACATCCATCAGTTTACAAAACAAACAAACCAACCCACAAAAACAAAAACAGAACCAAAAACCAAACAAAAAAGAGAAAACCCAATATAAATGTGACAGTTTTTTCCCATTGGATCCATTTGTCCCACAGTTCAATGATAATTTCTAGTGCTGACCTCTGCAACAAATGTAAGTGACTCTGCATTTATTTTCACGTAACACTGCTATTATTTCTAATTTTGGAAAGTCAGCTAGTGATTGCGCAGAAGCTGACAGGGAAGAGTTTATACAAAAAGATGATCTTCTGACTAAAACCAGAATAACTTCCATACATGGAGAGGGAATAAATTATCATTCTGACACTTCATAGCCCATATCTGACAGTGCAAGCTTCACTGTTAATTACAGAATCTGTGTGTCCCCGAGTTGTACTATGTAATCATTCATATCTGGGTAAAACACTAGACAGCAATGTTGGAGCAAAGTTGTGTAAAAAACAACAACAACAACAAAACTCAAACCCCAAAGAAACAGCAACAAACAATCACACAAACAACCCCCAAAACAACAACAAAACCCCCAACCAACAACAAATCAACAAACCAAAACAAACCTTCAAGAAGAATACCTAACATACAAATTTCTGATGGTTTTTATTACAGGACTAGGTACTCTCATGCAGTTATGAGTAGATAATATTTTCAAGGATACACCACACTGCACTTAAGGGAATCAGAAAAGGATGAATGCTAACCATTTTTAAGATATAATTTCAGTTTAAAAAAAAAAAAAAAGGCATTTTGTGTGCAGCTTTCACAACAGTGAAAATTTTCTTTTTTTTTCTCAGTGTTCTTTAGACATGCTCCATCTATGAGCATTGCCATCAAGACAGATGTTGCAAAAGAGAAAGAATCAAACTTGGGAAAGATTTTTTTTGTTCAGTTCATAACAAACACATGCTGGAGACAGGCATACAGGAGGGTATCACTGCTCTTTGTCCCATAACTTCTTTTACTTTAGTAGTATATTTAGTCTTGGGGATATTTTATGTATAAATGCAGATAGGAATGATATAGGGAAAGCACAACTGACCCTTTTTGACAGCTAGTGATGGCACAGAAGTTAACTGAGAGGAGTTTCTGTTTAAGCAGTCAGCAGACTCTTAAAACAGCAAAGTTCTCTGCTGGGCTAGGATTACTCCTGTTAGAAGCTGAAAGTGGAACATAACATAATCCATTATAGATGGATGTTGGAGAAAAGAGTTGTTCTCAGCATAGATATACTTTGTACCAAGCAATCTTAGGAGGCTCCTACATCAAGAGACTGACTCTGCAGAAGAATGAGCCTGTGGCAGCATAACAGAAGTATTAAAAGTGAGACGCACCACATTAACCCTTGTTTTTCAATAGGCATAAAAGATAAAGTCAAACAGAAGAAAAAAAAAAAGACAAATGACAAGAAATCAAAAATGAGCAAAAGTTCAAACAGTGGAATGAAAGACAACTTCAGGTTACAATGAAGTATTCTTTTTCAAAGAAAATCAAAATGAGACAGCAGTCAGACCTGCCAGGCTTTCTACTCAGGCCTTTGTTCCTGGAAAGACATACTCCTTGGGAGGTGCAGACCCTCTCCCACCATGGGTTATAGGACCCCAGGTATGCACTCTTCCTCTTGGAACAGCACCTCAGATGGTTATATTCTCTCTCTCAAGCCCTAATTCCCTGTACCATACAAAGAGTTTACAGATTGCTCTGAGGAAAATAAACGAGGAGCAAAGGGAGTTTGTCAAGCTTTTCCACACACATATTGCCAAGTTGGCTGCAATTGCAAGCAAGAGAGAAAGCAGAGGTAGAAATACCATTCTCTTTCCTGCCACAGGTTCTACTTTTTGTCTCCCCTGTCCTAATTCTGGTGTTGGATGTAGGGCAGAGGAGAAGCTTGGTTTTCTTGGCAGTGGATGTTTTTGATCTCAAACAGACAAGATAACAGAAATAGCCCGTTTATTGAACAATGGGCTGAGACAATGAGACACATTATGGGTTGTCTTAAGATGGTCATCCCGTTAATGCAGGAGCCAGCAGAAGCTTGGATGCTTTTTTGGAGATCTACAGCCTTTCTGCAAGAAGAAAGGGAGCTGCTTTTGTAGGCAGCCTTTTGGGAATGCAATGGTATTTACTCTGAAGCAAGACTGTTACCCAGAACATTTCCAAAATAGCATGTTCTAAGACAAGTTATGGGATTTGTTCCAAAAGGTTAATAAATAATTTGTTAGGTTAGACTATCTCATTTTAGGTGCTTCGTGTTGTGTTGACTGAGAGCACAGATTTAGCCTGTTTATCTAGGCAGGATATAAATAGGTGTTAGATCATATACATGGATATTTTTGTAATGAAAAAGTTTTAGTATGGAGGAAGAAAATCTAAAAGCTGCATATGTGATCTTCCTCAAACTGCAGGAACTCATACACTCCTTGGTGAAGCACTGAAGTCAAACTCTTCCCTCTTACTTTTTTATCTCTGTATCAATCTTGTCACAAAGATACCCGCAGCTTAACGAGTGTCTGTCTACCAGGGTACTTACAGAGTAAAGCTGCAGACAAGGAAAACAAGCTTTGCATAAAAATATTGGTTTATCTCTTAGATAATTTCTAGGTGTACTAAACTAGTCATGAGGCAGTCACTTCCACGTAAGCTAAGAAAAGAATTTATATTTGACTCTTCTGACTATTCCTAATTCTCTACAGAGAATGAGCATGCTTAACATTTTGCATTATCAAGTCCAAATGCTGTTGATGGTATCTGGCTGCCTTCTTCCTCCTCCTTCAAAGGTGTCAAAGACATTATATTCAGTTTACTGCAGACAAATTTCTTTAATTGATCAAACTAGACCTTGGTGGTGGGGATGGAGGCAGTGGGACAGAAATTATTTCTTTTGTCAAATTTGGAAAACCTGCCATTAGTAAGCAAAGAGTGTCAGCTACTCAATTATCTAAGTACAATACATAATACAGGCAGATCTAGGAACTCCTGAAATTATTATCTGTTCTAGTTAATCTGGAACCACAAGGCTTGAACTTCAAGAGTGTCTGAAAATCTTACATGGTTCCTTCCTCGGGAAATTGGTGAGGCTGGGAAAAGGTTTCTCTTATGCTGTTCCCAACTTGTTTAATTTTCACCATGGAATTCTGGTGGGCTCCTGTGGAGAAATACTCAAAGAAAAAGCTCATCAAGGAGACATGTCCATGTGAGCAATTGTTCACCAGAAACAAACTGCAGGGACACAGGAGCAGAGACATTGAGGGAGCTTGGGGTGCTGGCCTGAGAGAGGCAGGAAACAACAGATGGAGGAGCACCGAGGTGTTGTGGCCATGCACTGTTTAACAGAATGGGAAGTAAGCCAAAGGAAGAGCCCAACTGGTGCCTGAAATCTGAATTTTGCTTTATTAACTCAAAAATACATATTGCTTTTCCAACCCAGTGGCATTTGCCACCCTGTCGTATGTTAATGAAGGAAAACCTGCACATGCTTCACAGATGTGAACAAAGTCACTCAAATGCTGCTTGATCACGGAATGGCACTAGCTGGAACTTCTACTTTTATGACTCTTTTTGATGATTTGTGCCTCTGACAGCATCAGGTGAAGCTAAGCTTAATAAAGGGTGAAGTTAAGCTTAGCAAACAGAGTTTAATAGTTAGTCACTAGCCTCAGTATATTTAGTGCTAACAGATTAAGTGCATTTAACAACAGCAATTCTGAATCTGCATAACCTGTTGCTTCAGTAAACCATACTACTCATGAATCAGCAATTGTGCAAGTCCTTACTGAATGAAACCAGACTCACAGTGCCAAATTGGTCATAATCAAAAAGGAAGCCCAGACATACCCAGCCACTATGATCTCTGAGTACCAGCTGGAATGCAACTGGGTTTATTTTCTGCCAAATTTCATCCTCTAATGCAACAGAAAAAAAAGAAAAAAAAAAAAAAAATATAGTCAGCAGGATTGCCATGGATGAACTGCTGCAAAAATATAGCAGTGCATAATTCTGAGAGGAAACAGAATGGGCCCAAAAATTTTGGGAAAATGAGCATAAAGTGGTATAGTAAATAGAAAGCTATAAAAGTGTGTAAAAAGTTAAAAGTATAATGACAAAAGAATTATTTGCACAGTGTTGGAGACTAACTTATTTTGTGCACAAAAGAAAATCAAAGGGTATTGTCTCCCCAAAAAATTCCAGATTTAGAATATACTGCTTTGAAATCCAAAAATAAAGTTTTGAAAACATTATTGACTTTTGAAAGAGAGTACTAAGAAAAACTCAATACATGAGTAGCTCTCATGACTGAAACCCAAAACCTAAAAACAGGGAATAAACAATTTGAACAGGTATTATCTGCAGCTGAAAACAGAAAAACAGCTGCAGGAAAAATTAGGCCTCTTACTGTACCTGTTGCCATTCTTGGTTTAACTAAAGAAAGCCAAAAGGTGGAAAACTGTGCAGACCCAAAAATATGGCATGGAGACATCTGGTATGGTGATGATAATGATGAGATGTAGGAAGGTTATGAATGTCCCAGTACCCATCATTTCCATCCTTATGAGGCTGAAGCTTTTGTAAACTCTTTTTTTGATACAAGGGCAGAGATCCAGTAATTATTATAAAGTATCAGACAACCTAAAGTGAAAACTACAGGAATTGATAGAATTTTAAAGAATGTCTCACTTCAAACATGTCCTAATTGCTCCCTAGTGATAAGAAATTAACCAGTGCTGTAATATTGGTTGGTGCCACTAAAACCTGTATTTTAGGGTATGAGTTGTTGTATGACAAAACACAGAAATTCCTCAGTGATCAGTCTGGAGTTTTTGTGAGCAAGATGCAGGAGAAACATCATCTTTCTCCCTGGCAAAACTGAGGTAAGATATGGTATCTTACTTAATAATTCCATTATATTTCATCAAACACAAGTCACATTCTAACTTGAATATTTAGTATACCAGTTTGCTGTCAAGAGCACATGCTTAGGAGCAGCACCTTCATTACATTTGCAAAGCACTCAACTTTGACAACCTTCTAACCATTCCCTGGGTATTTGCTTGCAGAGTCAACAATTTGACTAAGAAAGAAGTAGAAATTTAGTTCTGCTTTATTCTAGTGAAGAGTTTCACTCTTGTTTACACACACAAGGAAGAGGGATGTTAGTGTTTTGCAGATGTTGCATAATCCAATATCAAATGATTCGCAGACCCAGTTAGCATCAAACTGTTTTATTCCATGCACCCAGTCATGTTTCCAGAAGAATTAGTACAAAATACTTGCTCAGACCCCCATCAGCCCTTGGTGTTCCCCTGATGTTACTAGCAAGGTGTCAAAACTGACAGTAGCCTTCTGGTCCAAGTTTGCCTCAACATGCATCCATGCATACAATGGCAAGTGATTTGGTGGTCTTTGCTTGTTGTCAACACCCTCTCCAGAGCTTTCCATCATGTCAGTTTCAGAAAACTTTGCTTCCATGGCTGACAGAAGCTGTGATCTTCTCTGCATCAAAGACAACAAGGATATAAAAAAAGTTGAGTATTAACATACATAATTGGTCAGAATGACTCACAGTTTCATACAGTTTGTAGGTTCATAACATCTTGTTCTTTGGCTAGTATTTCAGAAGTGCATATTTCTACCCATCAGCTTTCCATCAATGCCTAGTGTGAAATGAATGTTATCTATTGCATTAGTTTTCCATTAAAATGCAATGCAAGAGATCAGTTCATGGAGTATCAGTATTTGCCCAAGGTAGTATAGTTGGGCATGGAAAGATACCCAGACTTGGTGGAAGAACTGAAACTGAAATCAACAAGGTCAATTTTAAATATTTGTGCATCCTTATATGTTATTTGG
>VYXD01009919.1:29219-67400 GCA_013397195.1 Hylia prasina | reverse complement strand
AAAAAATTTTAAAAAAAAAAAAAAAAAAAAAAAAAAGATTTTGTACCCTGAATTCTGCTTTTCTCTACCCAGAACTGAATTAGTCTTGAGACTACCCTCTCTGTTGTAAGAAGTTTGAGACCAATTAAATCGGGTCTTATGGATGACTGATTCAGGCAAGCTTAGCAGAATTTATATTGTCCAGTAGAGATAGATATTTATTGCTGCATGTTTCTCCAAAAACTTATGGCTAACAAGGAGAGGAGAGAAAGATGATGTCCCATGATACTATTGCTCAAAGATACATGGTACTTTAAAAATGTTGCTGAAAGATGACACTGATGCCGCAGATCACTGATACATTCACCCTTTTTTAATCAGGAATGCCCAGTTTAAAAAAAATTTCCTCCTGCTTAATAGAGAGCAAGGTGAAGTCAGGGAAAAGGTAACCAGAGAAATGTTTCTAAACTTGTTACCATTGGAAGTTCACTTTCTAAGCTGTCTGTATTTCTTTACCACAGTATCGTCAAAGTCATTGAAGGAAAGTGAAGTGAGCCAGGAAAGGCCCTCTCTGTGTTCTCACATGTCCCTCAGCAAAGGAGCAGTATCTCCAAAATCTGTGACAGACCATTTTAGGGTGATCTACAGCTTGTGCTGTTTCCAGAAGGAATCTGTCTCTTGCAGCTGGTAGGAAGAAATTAATGTGACATAGAGCAAGGGGCTCTGCTGTTTGTAGTGTGAGGCATGATGGGACCATGCCATGTAAAAATTTAGGAAAGAGACACCAACTTGCTTTCCAGATTATCCACAGATTACTGGGCCCAGGGCTGACTAGACTTTGGCCTTCTTAGTCTGAAATTTATCTGTCTTCCAAGTTCTTGCAAGACTTTTGTAATAGAGTCACAGATAATCTTATAGAGTAACCAATTTAATACAATAATTCTGCTTATTTTCGGTATGAACTTTCACAACCACAGGTTCATAGTGTGGTTTAGACTAAGTCTGGAACACTGATGATCACAGACTCACAAACGGTGCAGTTTATTGATTGCTATAACAGAATAGGATTCAGAAATTACTATTCATGAGCGCACTGGTTACCATGAAGTAAAGTTTACCTGATAGGCACCCTTATGGGGAGAGATGGGTACAGCCTGTTAGCTGTCTCAGGACAGAAAGTTGAGACACCTCCTCTCTGAAATTACACTTATATTATTTCCTTTGAGAGTGAGGGCAAGGTAAAGTTGATGTCATTTCATGATGAGGGTTGGAGTGACTTTAGTCATATGTGTAAAGAATTTACAGGTTTTACTTCCTTAGAGTATGCAGAGCCTGAAAAGCAATATATATTTTTGAATTAATGAAGCAAAGTTCAGCTTTTGCTCATGGTCGGGCCCTTCCTTGGCTTAGCTCCCATTGGCTGCATTGCCTTAAAGAGAGCATGGCCACAACACCTCCATGCCACTCCATCCTTTGTTTCCTGCCTCTCCCAGGGCAGCACACCAAGCTCCCTCATTGTCCCTGCTCCTGGGGCTGCAGGCTTTTTGTTTCTGGTGAATTATTGTCCACAGAGACACTTCTCCTTGCTGAGCTTTGTCTTTCAGTGTTTCTCCACTGAAGTGGCACATGTACTTTTTCTGCCCCAAATTGCCAGCACTTAACAACAGCTACCCTTGAGATGGAGTGTTATAGATGGGTAATGTGATGGTTGGCTCTCACAATTAAGGGATAAATATTATGTGTATGTTAAGAGAAGTTTTATTGATATACTTGATATACTACTGATGTATAGATATGTTATTGTGATTTGTTCTCCCCAAAGTCCTCTTTTCCCTCCCCCTTGTATTGTTGTCACTGGACGGCCTTTGTAGTCAGGGCATTTGGGAGGAGGGAAGGTTTGTTGCTAGGAGGCGGGGCATGGCAACACCCGACCACCAATCAAGTTGTAAGAAAGTGATCTTCACGAATGAATGGTGAAGAAGGAGTTGATTGACAAGACTTTAGGAGGCGCCAGGGCTATAAAAGGCGGAGCATCCATTTTTGTAGATAAGCAGGTGGTGGATTGTCTCCAGGCTCCTAGCGCTGTAGTTTTTCCTTATTCAGTTTTTTGTTGTATTTTGTTAAGATTTAATAAACCTTTAAAATTTAAAAAGTGACCATCGCTTCTCACATGGAGGTTTTTGACAGACCTAGTTAGAAGCATCCTTCTGTCAGCTGAAGATCACAGCTAAAAATACTTTACATTGTTTGTGGGACAAAATTGTGTTGGTCAAAATGGGATTTTTATTCTTGACATATTCAATAAAAGGAAAGGCTGAAGAAGAAGAAAGTGACAAGATTGCCACTTCTATCTGTTCCAATTATGGTAAAATACTGCACTTATGGCTGTTACCAAGTATGTCTTTTGCTATCTTAACTTCTACTGTTATTTACTGACTCTGGTACACTCACTATCTTCTAGTCATTCCTGAGATTTAATCCCTCTAAGACATTCTCATCCTGAAACAAAAAGTTACAGTTTCAACTCAAGAATTTTGTAGCTGTTTTCTCATATGTGGACTCCCCCGTGTTTTATTTTCCCTACCAGATTAGTTAAGAACTAAGAGACTTTAAAATCTTCAGTTTGCACATACAGAAGTCTTTATGGCTCAGATATTACAGGTAATGATGGGTCTTATATATCTTTACAACATAGCAGTCATAAAACTAGAAGTTATCACAGTATTTGAGATGAGCTTTTAACTGTGCTTATAACTCACTGAAAATTCCTCACTAGCTAAACCAGCATGTTGTACAGGTCAAACATAAAATTTGTTTTTGCTAGCTGGGAGAATAGAGGTAGCTTAGAACTAAGGTTGTTGTGTTTTGTTTCTGTTATTCTAGCTAGATTTAAAATAATAAAAAAAAAGTAAAGATTTTAATTACTGGTTTATATAGTTATTTGTACAGGTAGCATCCCAGTGGATAATACTGGAGTCTATAGATCTCTTTGCTTCTCCGTTACTGCTAAGTAACCCTTTTCATAATTCCTCTAGAGCACAGTGAGGAGACCACACTATATTCTTGGCATGTCAGGACAAACTTATGTCTTCAATCTGAGAATATTCCGTCTCTGCTTCTTGTTTTGTTTTGTTTTGGTTTTATTTTGTTTTGTTTTTAATCTCTAGCACTTACACCCCTTGCTGTGTTGCCCATCCTGGTTGAATAGTCTCCTTCCAAAATCATTAATTTTTAAGTAGACTTAAGTTCCAATGCCTCCCTAGAATACTTAGGTATTCATACAAAGGTACACAAACCTACCCTTAACAGAGCCAGGAGAGTTTCTAATTAACTAGGACCAAATTATCTCCCTTTTCTCTTAATGGCTTCTTAAAGAATGATTTTCTGAATAGTGAGAGAACTTACTCTTTCTGGGAGGCCATTAAAGACAAACTTCAGAAACAGACAGATGTTTGCAAAGCTTAAATATTCCTTCTGCTGGACTGCAGAGGTCCTACATTGTTTTGCCTTTTAAACTTTCTAGTGTTATGGCTTAGCTTTTACAGCTCCTCATTTAGTGTGAAACTGAAGGACATTTCCAGGGTAATCGAGTCTAACATTATGAATTTCCCAGAGGCATTCATGTGGATGCTGTTAACAGATGGTGATTTGAGATTGCACCATTTGAGTAACCAGATGATCTTGGGAAAATAAGGAGGAATGGTTTCTAGTCATCCCCATCCCAGGTGTCATCCTGTCACCTGCATCAGCTGTACTAATGGCCTTGACTAATAGAAGTCACCTTGTGTTTAGTCTCTAAGTGTCTTTACCATGAGAAAATTGGTTTGTCAGAAAGGTGGCTGTTGGAAGTGGTCCCTGTGACGTGGGAGGTCAGTTTAGGAGGTGCCACTTTTGAGAAAGCACACAAAAACTTCTCAAAAGCACACAAAATCTACAGGGAACACTCAGTAAGCAAGAACGCAAATGCTTTACTTCCAGAAAGTTATTGCATTAAAATTTTTGCCAGCTCAGACTGAACATTTTTTGTCAATTTAAAAGAATCCTGTTCTTGTGGCAGTTACTTAAATGATTGTTGCATACAAGCCTAGATGAAAACCAACAAACCAAAAGATTATAATATGTTAGAGTGCACAAGCATACCTGAAACAGGACAGTGGGAAAGACCTTTGACCCTTTGACCACAATTATGTACATTTACCACTAGGAAAACATAGTGTTTTTACAAACACTTTATTTCCTTCTATCCTTTTAGTCTTTTTCCCACTCTTACTTGACTTTCCTTCACATAGCCTACGCTGTGTAAAGTAGATCTGCTCATCTTACACATCTTATTGGACTCTTCACAGGGAATTGCAATCAAGACAGGCAGCATACTTAAAAAACCTCAGAAAGCACCAGACGATTGCAAAATACACTGTATTTTACCACTGTTCTTTCCTTCTGAAACAAGGGGATTTCTTTGTGAGCTGCTGTATCTATTTCAGAATCTCCTTCCCTTTCTGGTACACTTTTCTTTTCCTATATCATAGAGTAATTGAGGTGGGAAGGCAGCTCTACAGATCATCTGGACAACCTCACAAACCAGACAGAGGAGGAGGAGATTTCTCAGAGCTGGGTCTGGCTGGGTTTTGAACATCTTCAAGGATGGAAACTCTACAAACCCTGTTCCAGGTTTTGTCCAGTCTCTGTAATAAAAGTGTAGTTTTCTTTTTTTTTTTTCTTTAAAATTTAGAAATAGAAGTTTCATTTCATTTCATATCTATGATAGAATAAATGAAAGCAGAATAGATGATAGAATAGATGAAAGCAGAAATGGGTGTATTCCAAATGCAAGAATTAGAATCCTTTTAGTTAATTTAGTTAAATTAATAAAAAGAAAGCCACAAAACCTTTCTTCACATAAGTTTGATTGACTTGCTGTTACTTCTGCACAATGCTATTTGGGAGACAGGCATTCCTCACTTACCAGGCAGTTAGAAGAATCTGGTTGAAAAAGCAAATACACTATGACTTGTTCAGGGTGTAAGCACAAGCTTTTAGATAGCAGAATATTTATCTTGTTAATTCTTAAGTTTTTACATTGAACTTCTGTGATTCCCATGCTTTTTAGTTGTCCCTTTTTTCTCAAGCATAAGAACTAGTCTTTTAAATTTATTTTTTTAAAAAAATTATTTGATTTTACTGTTATGGCTTTTTTTCTTTTCATTTTCCTTCTTTTCCTTTCTTCTTTCTTATGATTCTCTGAAGAAGCCTGAACAGCATATATTTGAAAGGCAGCTTTTAACAGGTAACAAAATTTCAGAGTTTAAGGTGTATTGTGGGAAAAATATGTTTCCTAATATTCACAGGATTAGGAAAGAGTACCATGCTACTCTCTTTTGTCTAGAAAATACAAACTGCACAGGCCTGTGTCCTGTTGCATCTTCATGGGGAGCTGGAAACAGCTAACAGCAAACAGGATTGTTTTCTGCAGCTGATGTGCTTGCAGGTAATCAGTCCTTGACTCACTCAGTTCTCCCTGTTTATAGAAAAAAAAAAGACAATATGAACTGCTTTAACGAAAATAGTGATATTTGCTTCCTGAAGAGCAAGGCCACGGGTGTGCACCTCTGTGAGGGTTCTGTAGTGTCCCATGAGGGGTGTCTCCTGTGGTCCCCCCTGCTCCCCCTGTTACGGGAGTCAGCCTTTCACTGCCCACTACCCATTGTAGAACACTTGCAAAACAATTGCAGCATTTTTGAGATCCCTGTCTTTCTTTTTGGATTGGTTACAAAGAATGCTGCAGATGCATTTTCACACTGAAATTATTCCTAGGAATCAGAATTACATTTGCATGCAGTTCATCCACTTGAAAAGGACATAGGTCCTTGTTGTCATAACTATGTTTCTGTGTAGCCACAAGTCTTTTCTGCATAAGTATCGCCTTTGTTCTGATTCCTCCTGTGCTGAGCTCACACAGACACTGGATGTGGTGCCAATCTCCTCACAGTGGTCTGCAGAATGTCAAGGGAACAGGCCTTCCTGTACCACCGAGGTACCAATTTTAGTTCCTAAAATCTCTTTTTGTGCCCCTTTTCATCCAAGTGTACTCTGTTTGCTTCTGACTGGGGATTCTTTTCTCACATGAAATTAGTGATAAGGCCGGGGTAAAAAGGTGCTTTCCTTCTTTAATCTCAGTAGGGGATACTTGGCACCTCCTTTACTCCACATCATGAGTATTTCTAATCAAAGTCACACATTTGAATACCCTTTCAAAAAGAAAATTGGAAATGTGGCTGTACTTCCAGTTTGAGTATTTGGATGTCTTGTGTTTTGACAATCTACCAAGACACTATAACTTGGATAGCTAGAACTATGATAATCCTGTTTTTTGTTGAATCCTAGAAAACAGTGACTGCTACTTATCAACACATTATCTCGCATTGATCTGCTGGCCTTTTCTGAGGCATGAACAAAAATAACTGTGCTTTAAAATCTGTTCGTTTAACATGTTCCTAAATGATTTTAGTAATATAGGTTTGATAACTTTCCTGTAGAACTGTTAATTATTATTGCACTTTCAAGGGTTTATTTTAAGGCTTTGAGCCTCTTTTGATATCTTTAGCCTAAAATCTAGAAACAGTTTTGTACTGTGCAAATTGTCCTTCCTTGGGTTAAATGTGTAAGTTTACCCCTACTTTGAAAAAGACTTATTTTAAGGGTAAATATCCTTAAGTAAGTTTGCATGTAATCAAGTAATTAAGTAAAAAATTACTTAAAGAAGTGATCATGAATGTCTGTGCTACATAATAGCTGGCAGATTATGGTAAATTTTCAGATTTGCCTCGGAGTTGCCTTGAGTTGGTGAAGAACTGATGAAGAATAACATGAGCTAGGCCCTGTGGTTATCATGCACCTGGCTCAGGCAAGACCTGAAGACTGATAACTGGAATGAAGTGAGTCCTCTAAGCTGATGTTGTTTCAGTGAGGCACGGGACAACATCTGCATCTCTGCACTAGCCACTGGCCTCACTCCCCCTTCACTGTGAGAAACAAGCCTTGTTATAAATCTGGTTTGTTAAGGAGATAATGAGAAAACTCTCTGTTGAAGGTCAGAGAGCCTCTTCTGCTGCTTCAGAGGGTGGAGGAGGACCCAAATGTTTATTTTACCTTTTGTATCAACTATAAATTCTGACCAAAATCAACCAAGGCTCTTATTTACGTATTAGTTTTCACTCCCATAAGAATGCAAATAAAGAGTAAAGAAAACATGCTTTACACGTATGACCACAGTCACCAATATTCCACCCTATAACAGGTGACCATTCCACCCCTTTGGGAAGGGCAAAAATTACAGTATAAAAGAAGAGGGGCATTCGTGGCAAAAAGGGAGGGGGAAACACCTCTGCTTACTTGGAATCGGTCCACAGGTTCTGTCTCTTCTCCTCTTTTCCGGAAGAGCCACCTTTGGGTAAGTTCTGCGCTTCCAGCTGTGTTGAAGCAGACGTGGGAATGTTTATATACCTGTGTCTATAGACAGATTATATTATATTTATATGTATATATTTGTATATCTGTATCAATACATAGATTATAGATACACACACATATATATGTATTTATAAAATATGATATATATATTATATTATCTATATCCCTCTAATAGATCTTTGTTACTGCACTCAGACACTGTTGCTCCTGCACCTCTCACTGGTAGTTGTGAATCTGCCCTCTGTTGTTTCAATGAACTGATCCATGAATTTTTTGGGAAACTCGGGAGAATTCACATGAAAGTTCATGATTCTGGGTTGTGCAGGTTCTTTGCGAGCTCAGCCATGGCATCAGAAGCTGGTAAACTGCACTATTTGTGAGTTTGCAATCACAAAAATTCTTACTGAAAGTGACGGGGATGATAGTGCCAAATTGGCTGAAAAGAGAAAAAAAGCCCAGCTGCTCCCAGCCCCTCTGATCTCTGAGGACCAGCTGGAATGGAGGGTTGTTGGGTTTTCTCCCTGCCAAAGTTCTATACCCTTATCAGAGCATTAATTTCAAAAAACAAGAGAAGGAAAATACCTTTTGAGTGATGCAGAGCATAAAAGAAATCTTTTGTCCATTGTACTCCCCTACCTCAAACAGTAGCTCTAGTTAGTCTCCTGCTTGGAGAATTTTCTTCTGTTACAGGACATTTCAGATACAGAGATTTTGCCTAATACATGGAAATATCAATTATTAAAATTACAGTTCTGTTGCAAAAACTTTGAGCAAACATATTTTAGGGTCTGCTTAAATTTCCTTTGGAACTGTGCAAGCCTGGCCTGCTTTGCATCATCTGAGATTTACTGATATCATGAAATGTGTCTCTGTACAGCCAGGAATTCTGTCTCTTGAAGGCAGGTGGCTCTGTGACAGAATTCCACATCCATTTTGATGTGAAGTTTTCATATTCCTTAAGATGCATATAGTACTAAATTTTCAAGGGAGCAGAATACACAGCTCACACTAAAGTTTGATGTGCCTCTGCTCATAGGCAAAATTGCTTGGATAAAAACTTGCCTAATAATAAACATTTTTGTCTGATGACAACTAAGTTGCAGGTTCCTTAAAGAAACTGATTAAAGTCACACATAAAAAAATTGAGAAGCTACTGAAAATAACTTTGTCTAGAGATTTGCAGGAAAGTGGACAAAAATTGGAGAAAAAAACCCTAAAATCTTTCCTATAAGAGGAGAGAAGTAATACTTTATTCCATGTTTGTGAGCTGCAGAATACTGGCAGTAGGGATCAAAGTGTTCACTGTCAGCTGGGAAGGCTCACAGACAAGAAACATTGCTCAAAATTTATGCGGAAGATTGGTAGAGAGGTGCATAAAGTTCTCCTCTGACCCATAAATATGTGCTGTCTGAAGTGAACAGCTATTATTTGTAGGAATGCTTGAAAAGTGAGGGTGTCAGTTAAAATACAACTTTGAGGGGTTTTTATGATGGTGGGAAGATGGCTACAGTTTGCCTAATTATGTACAATTTTGTGATAGCATTCTGTAAATTTCAGATGAGGGAAAATCTACAATATCCAAAGATTGCAAATACCTACATGTTATTAAAGAGAGTACTTTTACATTCCAAATACTCCTCTTGTCTATTACAGAAGGAAAAAATCATGCTGATTAGAAAAATCTGATTTTTTTTCAGAATCTGAAAATTAAGCTATTTCCCTATACACTGTGAGTTGGCACCAAGACATGAGACAAGATGCCAGTTTTTACTGCAATGCTGTTTACAGTTTAATTATGTTCTAATACATAGCGTAGTTAACAGTCACCCTCAGAAGGTCACTTTATGTGTAAGAGAGCTTATTCTGATTGAAGAAAATAATAATAATAATAATTTACATGTTTTGCCAAGACTGTAGACCCTGCATACTTTATCTTGGTGAAAAAACAAGGCTGGATTTACTTACTGAAACTGGGGGGGAAGTAAGAAGCTCAAATCACAATAAATCACATTGCACTATAAAACTGTCAAATTTTCTGTACTGTCTGGTTCAGATGAGAGTATCAGTTTACAATCACAGAGATAACCGGTGTCAAACCAGCAAAGGGTCCATACTGGAGCACAAAAGTTAAATGATAAAAGTGCAGCAGTTCCCTTGTTCTCCTTCGAGTCACAGGGCGTTTAAGACATCAGCAGTACAAGAGGGCATGAAGAAGGATTTCTCCCTAGGCATTAGCACAGGCACCCTTAGATGTCACTGTGCTGAAAGAACAGGCCGTGATGCCTAATGCAGGTATTTTCTGAGCACCTGGCTGGTCTCAAAGGAAAATATGCTTTGCTTCTCACACTGATCTGCCTTTGTCCTTCTTCCTTGATTATTTCAGGGATCAGGTGTGTGGCTTTTCTTCCTTGGGCCTAATTCCTAGGTTCTGCATGATAATACAGGTACTTGTATTGCCTTGCACTTTCTTTTTATTACAAACAGGTGCTCTTTCTAAACTCCACGCATGCAACTTCTTAAACTTCTGTCGTGCCCATTAAACCAAGCACTTTTTTTCCCCACTAGATTTGCCAAGAAAACAGGAGTGTCCAAAATTATCTTGTAAAGTGCCTCCAACTCTAGTAAACCAGCTGAATGAAAAGTGAAAAGTGTGTGTGTGGAGCTGGTAGCACTCAATAGAGCAGCTGTGCAAAGGCAGGGCTAGGCTGTTTCAGTTCCACGGATGTGCTTGCAAGAGATCTTTGTCATTAAAAAAACAACCAAAAAACCAAAAACCCAAAGCAACCAACAAAACCCAAACCAAACAAGAACCAAAAAAACACCAAACAGCAACAACAAAAACAACAACAACAAAAAAACTCAACCAAAAAAGATCACCCCCCCCAAAAAAAAAAAAAAAAAAAAAAAAAAAAAAACAAAAAAAAAAAATATAACACACACAACAACAAACACCANTTCAACCAACCAATCAACCAACCTCCACCAACTCCCGCCCCAAAACCCACAACAAAAAAAAACCAAAAAAACCCCACCAAAAGCTGGAACATGGGGTAGGGAGAATCTGTGTTTATTAAACTTCTTTTTCTTCCCATAGCATTTAATTCAGAGGTTAGGGTGCCCAGCTATAACTCAAGAGACACAGAACTGAAGTAACTGTTAATTTCTCCCTCTTATGTTTTTTTTCCCCCATATAATTGCTTACAGCTTGATTCAATGTAAACAATTTTCTTACCTTTTGAAGGATTCCCAATCTTTTTATGCTTCTAGAATCTAAGTACACAGCTGCAGAAACTGAAGTGTTTCCATCAGAAATTATCTGTGGAATTTTCAGGTCACTGGAAATTAAAAAATATATTTGCATTGCAAACAGGAACAAAGTTGTATCCAGAATAAAGAAGGTTCCCATAGAAGGGCATTTCTGAGATTAAGGAGTCCTCCCTCTTACACAATTCAGGTGAAACAAAAGGTAAAATAAAAATATGCTCAATTATGATAAATTCAATTCTACTTTGCTTTAATGTTTTTTGGATGTGCAGAATGTTAAAAAACAGGTTGGTATGTTCAGCAGATGCATTGCTATATGTATGCCACAGGGCCGATAAGAAGATGATGATGTAATGACAACTTCTACCAGTGATATTAGAATTTGAATAATAATGAGAACTCTGTACCCTTTTCACTCCAGATCATTCTGTGCAGTACCTTTTAACTCTCCTGATGAACTCTTTACCTGCTCTGAATACTTTGGGAAACTTGGTGTTCTGGACCATCAAAACAGTGGAGAATATGTGTGAAATATTAACAAAAATACAACCATACAAAAACAAAACCAAAAAAACTTAAAACCAACAAAACAAGAAGAAACAATGACAAGAATCCATGACATTAAATATGTAAAGTTCAGCTACAGCTTTGATGATTGTGAAGAAAAAAACCCCACAAAACCAAAACCAAACCAAACCCAAAAAAAAAAAAAGAAAAAACCCAAATAAGCAGAATCCATGTCATTATAAACATAAAGTTCAGCTATGGCTTTGATGATTGTGAAGCTCTAATATTATGGTGTCTTGTGTCACAAAAATACATTAACTTAATGCTTTTCCCTAGGATTGTAATGGTCAGTCACTCCAGGGAGAACAAAGTAATCCATAAACAGATGCTTTCTTCCTGTTTTTCTCCCTCATGGCAAAACATTCAGTAGAAAAAGGTCTAAGAAAAAAAGAATCAAGTTACATCGGGTGTGTGCAAATAATCTCCCTCACAGAAAAATGGTGGAAGGAATGTGGTGCACTGCTGACAGGCTGTGCTTTCAGCTTTCAAAGTTTCTTCAGAAATATACTATATGTCTAGATGGAATGAGATATATGTAGAATTTAGGTTGAGCTGCTGTGTTCTCCCCCCCCTCCCCCTTATTTTCACTTTTGCTATGTAAACCTTCTTCTGTAAGACAACTTGATAAGTATAATTTATTTAATCATGTTCCTTGGATATTGTTAGTCTTCTTTGACCTAGAGCTGCACTCCTAAATCAAGTTTACACAAGTGGAATGAAACACTAAAGTAGCTTTAGATTAAAAACAACAATAGCATTGCAAAGGCATAATTTTTTTTCCAAGAATGACATAGTCTGCCTTTGTGATAGAATTTTCTTCTGTGTTCTTCCTGTGGTACAGTTAACAGTCCTAGCAGCTAGAATATAATACAGATTATTTTGCCAAAAATAGTTTCCATTTTCTTTATAAATAACCATTCTAATGACTATTTATTTTCTTTTGTGCTCTTGAAGAACACCACAGAGACACAGTCTCTTAGGAATACTGTACACTCTTCCCCAAGACTAAAATTTGGATAGCACAGAAAAACTTCTATTTCATAACCAAGTAATCTAGAAACATTTGAGAATCACTTTTTCTGCTAGAAATAATATTGAGCAGTTAAAACTATATTTTGTTATATAAGAGTCTTTAAAAGATTTCTTTTTGAGAGAAAAATAACTAAAAATTGGGAATGCTTTCACACAGATGCTTAATGTATGCTTGTCTATATCATGTAGATAATTTTAACACTGAGTATTAGATTTGCCTGATAGCAGGTCAAATATGAATGGCACCAGCGCTTTACATTCACCAATGTCCTGTTGGATAGCTAGAAAATGAAAAGAAAATGAAAAATCTAGAAATTGAGGAACAGGGACTACACATGCATCATCTAACTAAGCAACCTCATTATTTCCTGGGTTACTTATTCAGTTCAGGGTTAAAATCTCAGACACTTACCACCTGATTGATGATATGTCCCTAGAAATGGAATGGGGGACCCTTATGGGGGAAAAAAAGAAAAAAGGTTTCCATCAAAACCTGCAGAATTTTTCGTGTCTTTCTTCCACCTTCTCCCCATTCAACAAGACTTTGAAAAACAACAGGAGGGGAAAAAGTGAAATTTTTGCTTGGAAAACTGGGAGCTTGACTAATGTAGAGTGCATGAATGAATATGGTAATGTTACTACTTGCAGCACCAGTTAAAAAATCTCTGTCACACATAAAGAACGTATTTTACAGAGGACATTGTCTTTAGTCTGGGGAATGTGTATGAAACAAACCATAAACTGGAATACAGAGTAATTTTTCTGAAAATTACTTATGAACTTTCAGTGCAGAGGAGTTTGGTGATTTGGAGCTTTGGATAACCCTCCCACTCTCACAGCTTCAGCAACACCTGGATTTAGGGCATTTCTTGAAGTGGACCTATGTCAGATGACTGAAAAATTACTGGGTAAATGAGTATGAAATTTGTGTTCCCTGAAGCATTAGCAGCAAGCTACATTCAGGATAACACACCTGGCAGAAATGCCACCAAAGCAACTGTGAAATAATTGCACAAAGCTTGAATTTGAAGCCCAGGTATTAATTCCTTGCTTTCAGGGACCATTGCTGACTGCATGCCATCAATACATTACTGTAAGCAGTTTTAACACCCTTCAGATGTCCTTGTCATGTCAACTGCCTCTGTCTGCAATCCTTCATGACATGACCTGGAAGAAAAACTTTTTTTAAAATTTTTTCCAAATAGGTTCTTCCCCGGATCACTGAATTAGCCATCTAGCTCTAGTTAAAACTTAGGTCAGGCTTTGAAAAGTGTCACTCTAACCATCATAATAAAACAACTGGTGAGTGGTGAATCAAGATCAGAGGAGACCTGTGTAGAGAAAGATGAAGTAAATTACAGCAGTCAATTGCAGCAGGGCTTTTTACCCCACCTCTCTCTAACTTTTTTCTGTGTATCTAACTGTGTGCCTCTTCCCTTGAGAACCCATGGCAAAAACTTAGCGATTCAGATTTAAAGTCTTTTCACCTGTACTATGCAAAATGATGATGATGAAAAAGGTATTTCATCCCTCAAAAAGTTTGAAGGGATGAAAACAGGATCATCTTAACTTTGTATTTGAGATATGTTCTTTCCAGATTCACAAGCAATGAAAGTATTCTTAGCTAAAAAGCTGGTAGACTAATTTTGAGTTTTTCCGTAATGCTAACCATAGTTTTTCCTTTCATTCAGAATACGTAATTTTTTTCTGGAGAGGCCTTATATTGTCTTCTCTTTTAAAGATTGACAGAAAAGCTGTTATGCCTTTGGCAGACTATCATTCAGGAGATTAATATTAATCCAGTTTTTAGTAGAGCAACTGGAAGGTCAAATATCAGAGATAGTGTAGTTTCTATTAGCTTGAACTGAAATGAATATAGAAGCCATGAAAATTAGGAACATCTTATTTTTAAATATATTAGAATGACATAGCTGAACAAGTTCCTCCTTTTGTGGCCCTTTGCATAAAGAATGCTCATAAATGACCTGTGAACTCAAAAACCTGATAGTTTACAGAAAAGAAAGCAAGTTGCACTTGTTTGAGTCTCTCATGCTTTCCTGAGAAGTTCAGACTAATGAATTTGCATTGTAAGTGAGTTAAAGCAAATTAATAACATGGTATTTCTCACCTTCGGGGCATATCCTAAGGGAAGATTTTAATTTTTCTGTCTGCGTTTTCTTGGCTATTTACAGCTTCCTTGGAGAAAATAAGGCAACTTTTATCATATCAATGATAACAGGGACTTCTTGAAGGTGCAATTGCTCTTGTTCTTCCTGCAGATGAGTTGTTTCCCAGAGTAAGGAAGGTACTAGAGTTTTATGTTCCTCCTGCCATGCAGGAATTGCTTTATTAATGGACTTAGGCCAGCTTTACTAAGAGAAGTTGACATCTGGGATGCCCCTTACTACCCAGCTCCCCAGCACAAGCCTCTGCTTTAGTGATGATTTCAGAACAGGCTTGAAAAAAGGCGTCTTATGTGCAAAAGTCTGTAAAGTCTTCCCAGGACTACGCCAGGCTGCAAAAAGTTTGATCAATTGTTATCACGTGACATGAAAGTTTTACAGATCTCTGATTAATTTTTTTACTGTTCTTTATTCAAAGCATTAAATAACTGTTGCCTATGTTTGGGAATACACATTATTGTTGTTTCAGGTCCCACTGACTATAACATGTACTACCCAAATATGCTGCAGTTTTACTGAATAAAGTTGACTGAATCTCAGCTTTACCTAGCCAAGGGAAAAGGAACTGTTTGCTTAGAAACAGCACTGTGGTAGGATTTAGCTGTGGTATGATTTTGGTTTTACAAGCTTTACAAATTAATTTGGATTAGGAGAAATTGAGACAGCCTTAAAAATTTATATTTGATGCTGCAGCTACTTTATACATCGTGATATATAGGGCATGACATCTTTTTATGTTGTTCTTAAACAATAAACAGTTCTGACATTGCCATTTGTTAAATAAATGTACAGCTTAGACAGAATAAAGTCTGATACGTTTGAAACAAAACAGGCAATGAAAATTGGTACCCACTATTTAAAATGCATTGTCTTTCCTTATCCATTGTTTTCTTCAATAAGTGTTTGAAATTACAGGTTCTGTATTTCTGGTGCTGAACACAAACAGAAGATGAAGCTCAGGCTGCCCAAGCATCTGTGAGTCTCACCAGGGGATGCTCCACTTTGCATTCCCAGAATGGAGAGGGTCATCAACTCCACAGCAGTACTGTTAAAATAAACAGTCACCACTTCCCCATAGGATTGTAAAACTGGACACAAAATTTGTGGGAATAATTATGACACAGAGTCAGACAGTAATTACCACCTTCCTGCATCTTTTGTTTACCTTAGTGTCATCTCAGGGGTGGAAGTAGAAGGTCCTTGGTTGAAAAACTGGGAATTTAGGTGTTGGGGCTTTTTGTTTAGTTTTGTTTGTTTGACCATAGTCCTTGAAGGAAGGGCAGAGGATATTCCATTTGCAGTTCAGGCATTTTCTGAGACTGTTTTGATGCTCAGCGTCCACATGGGAGGGGGAAAGCTTCAGGATTTTCTTTTCATCAGTAGAGAGGAGACCTGTTTTCCATCCTGTCAGATGATTAATGATTTAGTTGCCCCTTATCTGAATTCCTGATTTTGGTGCCTAAAGGCAGATTGTGTGAAGGCACTTTCTGCACCATTGTTTTGCTCTGTTCTGACAAATTAGTGATTAGAGTTTCCCTGTGTACTGTTTAATAAGCTGCAAACTGTGCAGTAGCTGAGTTTGACTTTTGGGTATAACTTTGTGACAGCTTTTATGGCAACAGCATTTGAGGAAATCAGCTTTTAGAGACCACAGTCCAGAAGGATCTTTATCACTATCATTTGCTATAAAAGATGTCCACATTTTGCTTTTTAAGTGAATTACCGGGCTGAGAATGTCTTTTGCCATTAAGCTTTCCTCATAACTTTTATCTTGCTCTGGACATACAGTATGATATTAGAATGCCTTGTCACTAGCAGGTTATTTGGTTAGTATTTTAAAATACAGAAAGACAAAGGAGGCGAAGAATGAGAATAAGAGCAAGAAAATGAAAATAGATTAAACAGGTAAATGTTGAGAATTGGTTTTAATAGGAATACTGACAAAAGCTTTGATATAAAACATTTTTCTGGAGAAAGCAGTATGCTCAATAGTGAAAAAATATATTTATGACTTTAAGAGAGCTTTTCAGAGCATGCATCCAAACAGAGATGTATCTCTGCACAGATGCTGGGAGCAGCAGTAAGATAAGCTGAGCTTTGGGTTTTAGTACCAGGCTTAGAAAACAGAGCTCCCTGACAGAGGGAGGAGGAAAGTAGCTGTTGTTTTGCAAAGTGTAATTGTTTATCTTCTCTGCTGGTGGAGCACTGCAGCAAGGGGATGATTTACAGGCTATTACCAGCCTGTGCTTATTCTCTCAGTTGTACAGATGACTTCTGTGTCAATTGGTCTCTGAGTACACTGTCAGCTTCTACTTTCCCAAATTCTAATTAGCTAAAGATCATTAACAAAGAGGGCAAGACCATGAGACAAGATGCCTCTCATGTTCCAGGATAAAAGCGAATTATCTGAGTTCAAGAGAAAAAAAATCAACATCCTGATGCAGTTTAAGATAACTCATTCTATACAACTCTGGAGCAGTTTTTCCATGCTTTAAGACTGTTATTCTGTTCTCTAGTCTAAGTGACCCTGTTTTTTAGAATTTCTATGTAGTGAGTACCAGGGGTTTTATTTTTTTCTGAACTCCTAGGCTTCAAGGTATAGTTTTGTCTGCTTTGCGTGGCCCGTTTAGTTTGTGTCATCCACTGTTTTGGTTCCTTGTTTTGGAGCAGCAGAGCTTTGCTGATACATTTTCAGACAAATTAAGTCCCCTTTTATAGAGCTATTGACTGGTCAGTAATTCCTTTATTTATTCAGTTGATTATCTTACTCAAAGAGCTTAATTGTATTACACAAGTGATTTACTTGTTCTTCCTTTCTGCTGCTCATTTATTATTATCTCTATGGAAAGGCTTGTGGATGTGTGGATTTGTAGCGTGTGTGCGCACACTTTTGGGGAGAAGTCACAGCAAGTGTTCTGTCTTAGGGTCAGGAAATAAAGTAATATGAAATATTCTGTAACAGCTCACCATTATGTGAGGTCTTCCTCCTTATTAGCTCTTTGTAAAATTGACTTCTTAAAACTGCCAGAATGAAGGGGAATTTGCATGTATCCCATATCTAAATAGTGTTAAGTGCGGCTTAACTGACCCAGTGTCTTAAATTGCACCTGTAAAGAGCAAAAACGCAAGCCAGATTTTTTCAATAGGCCAAATTCCTTATAGGACACCTGGAGATGAGATCAGGTTCAAGGATGGGGTTGCCCTGAGAGGCTGTGCAGTCTCCCTCACTGGGCATATTCCTAAACCATCAGCACACAATCCTCCGCCACGTGTTCTGGGATGGCCCTGCTGGGGCAGGGAGGTGGGACCAGATGACCCACTGTGGTCCCTTCCAGCCAGGGCCATCCTATGGTTCTGTGATACCTGATGCTAAGAAAATTTGATTTGGTTTGGTTTATGCCAAGCAGCAATGGTTATAATCTGAGAAGGGGAAGATTCTGATTCAAAAAAAGATAAAAGGAACTATAACGTAGTGAGCCTGGCAGCGGAGCAGGGACCCAAGGCAGCTGTGAGAACCCTATCTCAGGAGGTTTTCAAGACAAGTCTGGATGTTCTGTGGTCCTGAGCTGTCACTCTGAATTTATTTACCTGTGTAAAATGTGGGTGAAATCAGTCAGCTGGTATTTTTTGCCATAGTTGACAATTTGCAAAAATGATCTTGAAAAAAGTTGTGGTGTATTGCCTTCGCCCTCAGTGAAAAAATTCCATTTCAAATTTTCCAGCCATGGTGTCTTGATTGTTTCCTGAACCAAGTGTCTACACACCATGCTAACCAAAAGGAAATGATGAAGGATGAAAGCGTAGACAAACATTCAATCTGAAAAATGTTTTCCACATGTTTCAAATAGCAAATATTTCACACAGGGGAGGAATGGACATGTTTCCAAACTATTTGCTAAACAAAACAGAGGCTAAATCCTTTATGAATAGAATTAATAATTGAATAGTCAGTCAGCTTTAGCTCTAATTTTCTTTCCCTCTGCTGCATTCCTGTGCTTACTAAACCATTTCAGAACACAAGTTCCCAGGCGACCAACTTTTCTCACCCTTGGCAAACCTCTAAAAGTCAGAGAGGGGACAGGCACATCTCTTTGGAGGTCAGGTTTATGATTCAGCTTATTATAAACAACATTCCCTACTTCGCTCTTGGAGAGGAGGGAGTAAGATGGAGTGTACAAGAGTTGAACAAGAAAAGAGGGAAAAACAGGTGAAAGAAAGGTAAAAATGAAGTGGTTGAGGATGTAGGCCTAATTTTTGAGATAGAGCCTAAATTATAGTTCAAGTTCATTCTGTAAAAGGGGAATTTCCAATGAGAGTATGTAGAAAGCAACAGGAACACCCTGAGCCTCCTTTGCTCCTTCCATAAACCAGAATAATGTCACAGGAGTAACCAAGCCTCACTGGAGCAGTGCTCAGAATACAACTGGGCAACTCTCTGGGCTGGTAATGAAAAGTAAGAGGTGGTATATTCCAAAATGGCACACTTTAGGTGTCAGCAAGGGTTGCCATGATCCAGAGCACTGATTTTCCTGCTTATAGTGCTGACTTCTGCTCTGCTGTGTCCAAGGAGCTGGGTCCAGACTTGGTGGGGGTGAATGAGGAAGTCCTACCCAAGTAACCTGCAGGGCTCCAACCATGTGAGTGAGTCACCTCATGGCAAGGAGGGACCATCAGTTCCCACAACAAGGAGGAATTGAGCAGCGAGGTTGCTGGCTCCTCAGCAGGGTCACAAAAGAGAGGATGTTGGTGTAGCACAGGTGCCTGTAGGAGTTCAGCAAAGGGTCATATGTCCAGTTACAGGTGGCTACTTCTAAAATCATCCCAATAAAATTTATTATGCCTTGGATGATTTATTATGCCTTCTATATTATACATAGAGAAGGAGGTAAGAGGGAGGTCTTCAACATACAGACAAGATTCCTTTTCCCTCAAAAATCCTTCCTATACATTGTTTCTTGGTGGTATTTCTTCCCACTCCTTGTGGATATGCAGATGTTCTGCATATTTGCCATTATCTCACGTATGTAAAAAGATGAAAGTTTGCAGTTGGTTTTGGTATATATAAATCCCATCAGTTCTCTTTTTACTCTATTTTTCCCGCAAGAAACTTTGGTCATTCATGTGTTTTGATTATTTCTGAAACTGGAGAAAGTTTGGTTTTGGAAATACCACTTCATTTTTACCTTCCCTTAACCCATTTTTTTCTCCCTTTCTTTGCTCACCTATGCTACACTTCCAACTTGTTTCCTCTTGGGCTGTCAAAGCACTTTCACACTGTTGCAGTTTACTATGGGAACCCCAATTATGTCTCCTACAGCACCATCCCACTGATTGGACAAAATGATCTCAAAGATATTTTCCAACTTCAGTGATTCTGTGATTCTATAACAATTCAAATTCCTAAATTTTCATTAGTGTCTTGAAACAGACATGTCCTTTATGGGATGTCCAGGGCAGTGTGCTGAGATGCTGAAATCCCACGTGACTCCAATTTCCTCCAAACACCAATGGGCTCACCATGTTCCTGCCTATGGGCTTGAGGAACTCAGGCNCAACCTTCCCCCGGGAAGGGGAAGGTTTCTCCTCTGCTCACTCTTTCATTTGTTTGGATTTTTTCTTCACACTCATCTTTCTTGTGCAAATTGACCTACTGTTGCCTTTTGGCATGATCACACCAGTGGCATCCTTATCTAAAACTATGCCTGGTTTCCAGGATTACAGAAACCTTGCATCCTATTGTTATTCCATTTTGGTGCACCTATATCCAAGTACAAGGCAAAATGACATTCATTTTATGCAGATTGATACTTCTGTGATTTGTAGGTGAGCCTCTGCTTTGGCTGGAGTGCTGACACACCTGTGAATATCCACCCCCTCCTCACAGAGTTGGAGGAATGTAGAGGGAGCAGAAGGATTTCTTCAGAATCCAGAAGTTCATTCCCAAGTAATTTAAAGAGATAGAGCAGGTGGGAAGTCAACTTTCTTTTTGCCAAAGGGTGCCCAGGCTCTCTGTTCCAGACAATTCCATCTGTGCCAAGGAGGTACAGTCAAGCCTGTGGGCAGGTGGGGCTGAATGGAAGTGGGAACTTCTGGGTGAATAAAGGAGTGAGGAAAAGGGGCAGTACAGGCAGAAAGGGGAAGAGCACAAATGGGCAGGTGCTGCCAAAGCAGCCTGGAGCTGAAGCAGGTGCGCTGTGTCTGGTGACAGTGTTAGAAGAAGGAGCTGCATGGGAGAAGGCTGAGGGTGACCTGTCTCTGCAGGCCTCCAGGTGAGGGAACTGGGAGGATGCTGGGCCCTGGGAAGGCCCTGAGGCAAAGGTGCTGTGGTGTGTTTTGTCTCTGTTAAAATGTGCTTTGGTTTTAACCTGTAGTAAATTTAAGTTCTCTTCACTAAGTCTAGCTGGACTCGCCTACAGCAGCACCTGGCAGGCAAAAACCTTGCAACTCTCTGGGCCCACAGGGCCTCCCATCACACTTCCCTTCATCCTGCTGAGGGATGGATGGATGGATGGATGGATGGATGGATGGATGGATGGATGGATGGATGGATATTTTCTCACCCTCCACAGCCTTAAAACTGCAATCAGCTTGTACTGGAGGCTTGTTCTTAGAACATGCCCAGCGTGATGTTCTGTGCTGCTGTCTCTGCTCTCGAAGAAATAGAACTGGTGGCCCAAGTGGGTGCCTTCACTCCTGTCTTCCCAAAGATTTGGGGCATGGAAGTTTGTGAATACCTTGCCTCGGGAGATGGTCTTTTCATAGCATATGTGTTTTCATGTCACTTGTGCATTAATTGCTTTTCTAGTTAGCCTTGGCACCACTCAGATTCATGAGAGGATCAGAACATAATTATTTTTTTCCACCAGAACAGATGAAATAATAGACTGCAAACCCTGCAGCTGAATCTGCAGAGAGGGGCTGGCAGCAGCATCTCCCACAGAATTGCTATTGTTGTTAACCTATTTAGGATTTTATATCAGTCATAAATTAAAGCATTTCCAGTAAGCGATGCTTGATACTTCATAAATACTTCATCAATTAAATGCTCCTTCTGATACCTGCAAGCTCAGATGTTACACATCACATCATTAAAATCCTCATTTATGACCCCTGCAGCAGATAAGTCATATCCTCTTTCATCTGATGGATTTTATTATTGTATCATTATATGTAAAATTATTGTGGGAAGATGTTTGCTTTACATGGTTCAAAGATACGCAGAGTTATAGACCAAGAGCTTCCATGAGCTCTGACAAGAAGCAACTTTAGTGTGTCCTTTTATTTTCAGGAATTGAGTGCAGTGTGTGCATAGGACAGGCTTTTATGTGCAGAGCTGCAAAATGGCTGAAAAAAAGATGGAATGAAATAATGTTTAAATATTGTGTGTGTTTGCATCAGAGTGCTTGTAAAAACAGGTCAGGTTTGCTTTAGCATCTTAAAGGCTACTGAGTTTTGTTTCCAGCACAATAAAAGGCTCAGTGGCTATGAGAAAACAGAGACTTGTGTAGCTCAAGTCTACTCAAAGTGGCATCAGACCAGGACTTCTTGTGAAGTCATTAAGGATAAAAGGGTGTGAGGGAAATCCTTCTTGCTAAAAGCAAAGGGCCAAAATAGTTTTGAAAATATCAGGATTTGAAATGACTTTAAGCAGAAGAACACTGTGGTATAATTCCTGTGCACTGTACAGAGGTTTCTAATTTTTACTTTACACCTTAAGATAAGATGTTATGAGAGTTATTTGCATTTAACGATGCTCCAATTTGTCATTCAAAGCTGACTGAAGTCAGGCTACCATGAAACTACTTTACAACAGGTTTTATGAACACTTCATATACATAAGTAGTATTAAAGGCACCATCAAGTGTCACAAAAAATATGTAGCAATGCACCTCTGAACGCAATTTTTATTTGCTGTGCTTTATAATCAGCAAATACAAGTTAAAAACTGCACTGCCATTGAGCATTATTTTATTGCAGTGGTCCATGAATTCGTGTGGTATAATCACCTTGCATAAGCTGGAGAAATTAAAGTTATTAGAATGTCACATGTGGCTTTCTAGCAAAGACCAGCAGGCTGGGGTTCAGGAGCTTCAGTGTGGAGGAGAACTGGGTTGTTCCCTGCTGTGCCAGGTGTGTCACCATGTGCTGCTCACATACACTGAAGTGAGATTTCTGACACATCACAGCATGGTGTGAGGGAGAACTTTTGCAGTTTCTTCTGAAAGTGCTCTTCTGAAACCATGGACACTCACTGTAAGGGCACAAGAAAATCCTGTTTTCTTTCCCATGTGTCTTCTACCTAAGTGGTCCTTACCCTTTCTGTGAGGCTCTCTCTTTAATGTTTTCAGATCTGATTTTAGAATAGTACTTCTTTTTTTCCTGAGTTGCCCCTTTATAAAATGCTACTCCCTGTGCAGTGACCTGAACAGGTGAGTTTGTATTTGCATCAACCAAATGAGGAATACATTACAGAGACTCTTACAGCTGATGAGGCACAGCCCCACTGTAGGACTGCTTTCTTTAAATTCACATTAGCAGCTGGGTATGAGCTGGCATTGTTCCATGGACTTAATACTTTCATAGATTTTAGGGAGAGAATGGGCCATTATTGTAATCAGCATCGTTCTCTTCCCATGTAAAATGAACCTCAGAATTTCAGCAGATGATTCCTGTGTCAAGCCTGATGACCTTTACTGGAACTGGAGCACATGTTACAGAAAAATACCTGTTTTTCTCAAAGAATCAGGTAATGGGAGAATATTCCATGGCCATTCCACCACCTAGCTAGTGTTTTAGTCATTTATATGCTTTTCTGGTAAAACGATGTGTGTGATAAGCAGCTTAAATTTTCAACATCTGAAGCCACTGTGTCCCACATGCTTTTGTCAACCAGATAATTATCCAAGGTTTCTTATATAGACAGCCAGGTCAGGGTCTAGTCCTTTCTGGCATTGCACACATCTCATAACAACTAAGAAGCTGACCTGTTGTGTCTTAAGAAATGCTAAATATACAAAAAGAAGTAAAGCTTATGCCTGTAATGAAGGCAAGTCCCAAACCACACACTATTAACAGTGTAGGTGAAAAGGAGACCCTGATGTGTGGATTGTGTGGACTGATTTTAGCAGAGTGAATTTATCTAATAGCCTCAAGAGCTTCACACTTCCCCTGACAGCTGGTGTACCTTGGTATTATTCCATGGATATGTGTCAGTCAAGAAATATGTGTCAGTCAAGTAACAGAGCTCTTCACAAGGTGGTTTGACTGACAAGCTCCAGCTGGTTTAGTTTCAAACTGTCTTCACTCTGAAAGGGCAATATTACAAAAATGCCTGTTGAATTGCATGCTCGCTCTCTCTCTGTTTTGTAAATGTCTGCAAAAAACATAGTGAAGGATTTGGATTCAGGACTGGAGCCTGGGGCGTGGAATTAAAAGACAGTGCTGAGGAGGACAAGGCTCATGGCAGAGGGCAGGTTTGTTTCCCAGGGTAGCTATGTAAACAGCAAATTTACTTGCTTGAGGGAGATGGAGCTTTGGGGACTGGATGGCTTGACAAAAACTAGAGGAGAGTGAATTCATCAAGAAACTTGGGGATTTCCTCAAGCAGCTGACTGGTGGCTCCCAAGGACTCCCAAGGCAGAAGCAGCTTTTTGTATAAATAGAGGGTAACCAATCCCAGAAAGGAAAGGAATGGAGGATGGGAGGTATGAAATGAAGAAGAGCTTGGAGATGGATCAGCACAGACCAGAGTCTGTGCTATTAGCTGTCATATGTTAGCTAAATTTTAATTTACTGTTTTACTTAAACAAACTTAAAAATGGATGTTGTTCCCAGCCACAGACAGGGAACATACAGCTGTGGTTGTATTTGTGAAGGTTGCCCTTAGCTGCCACCTAAAGATTCTGGTTTAAGAATTCTTTATAATCAAGGCTGCTTAAGTTTTCCTTCTCATCTGGGTGGTTTTTAGTTCTGTTTTGAATTAATGAAAAAGTCAAGGCTGCCCATGGTAAAATTCTGCTCCAGTTGCTTGTGGATAAATCCAGAGTAAAGTGAGTGAGTCAAATGGAGTTAGTGAGTACTCATAGAAAAACAAAAATGAAGCCATAATTAGTGTTTTGGAAATGTTCTTCTCTCTTGTTGATTGTGCACATGTGGAGCTGGCTAAACACAGGTAACCCAAGAGAGTTCACAGGGCTGTGGCAAGGGATGCTCCCTGCAGGGGCAGCCTGATGATCTGTGTGGCAAAAGGGGACAGAAACACATTTTTCTCTTTTCTCTTTTTTTCTGTGCCACATCTCAGAACTAAAAACTATGGACCCAGCACTGGGAAATGAACAAATCTCATGTTCTGGGTATTGTGTCATGGAGAGAAAGAGTGGTTTGTTACTATCAGTTTTAGAAGCATGAGTCTGCCCTTAAAGTGTTTGCTGTGGACATCATCAAGGCTTTTAAAAAGGGTCTGTGTTTTTTCTTACAGAGTTTTTTGTTGGTAAATTTGTAGCACTTACATTTTAAGCAAATGCAGTTCTACATTTGCTTAAAAGTTTACTGTGAAGAAAAACTCAGTGTAAATTGCATGAACTTTGCATGGATTTTGCTGCATATAGATTCTCATTAGTCTTGCAGAGATGTATTAAAAACCTTATAAATACCCATCCTTTTTATAAAAGAATTTCTTTTTTGTAAACTGTGTCTCTAAAAACAGTGTATTCGCTCTGATTTCTCCTATTTATAATTTTTTACTAATTTAGATGATATTTTATACGCAAAAAACCCCCATTTTCATCTTTTGCCAGATACGTTGTCTTTGCACTGCCCTAACACTTTCAAATACAGACATAATGTTGACCACTTCACAGCACTTTATCCCAACATGCTAACACGTTTCCTTTCCTTGTTACCTTTGGCAGATTTTGGTCCACTTCTGCTCCATGTCCCAGTTGTGCAGTCATTGTGCACTAGTGATACCCTTAAGAGCTTTTTTTTGTAACCATGTGGGTTACAGGAGGGTGACTCAGTAAAGGCATTAGAATTTTTTGCCATAAAACCTCCAGACTTTTTTTTTTTTTAATAAACCTACTTTTCACACTCATTTATTTTATTCTTGTTAGCACATGAATTGTTCTTCATCTCATAATTATCACACATCTTGAGGGCAAGGCAAAGTTTTTGTGTAATTTTGATTACTTTATCTAAACCAAGCATTCATTGGTGGGGGACAGGGAACTTAGAACAGTCATTTCTAAGTGAGTGTTGAGAACCTGCTTTAGTTTCTGGGATGTTTAAGCTGCCTCATTTATTGCTTGAATCAACTGTAAAAATACCCACATTTAAACTTGTGATTGTATCAACAGTGAAAAACCTTGCAGCTGTGCCTGCCTGTTTCTGATTAATTTGTTTTAGACATAATGAAAACCTCTGGATTGTATTCAAGAGTGAAGCAAACTAACTTCTGAAATATGAAACATTTTAGGATAGAGAACTTTTCCCTAGCCAGACCCAGACAGTTTCCCTAGGTCTCATCCTAGTGAATCCAGTTTTGTACTCTTTCATGTACCCTGGACATTTAGAATGTATCTGGGTATTTTTGGTCTAGTTTTAGAGTAAAGCGAAATCCTGGGTCCTGCATATTTTTGCATGAGGAAATATCTTGCATGTAAGTAGAATTATGTACCTGTATGAAAAAGAAGTCTTCATAGATTGATTGCAGCTCTCAAAATTAGTGAAGCAGAAGACATCTCTTACAGCTAATGTCTTTAAGTAGATGGCTGCAGTAGTTTTCCTTAAGAATAATCACTGAGCAGCTGAGAAAATTATCACAATCTGATTATTATCAATCCCCTTCAAAATCCTGCAGGTTTTTTAATATTCTGGCATTAGCTTTTTTTTAGGTTTAATGAACAATTTTTACTTCTCTATGCCATGATATCAAGGAATATGTCAGTCCTCTGCATTTTAAACATTTTAATAATCACTTTACTTCAATGGTTGGAAAAGCATTTTTAAAATGAAGTTAGAAAATCTGGTAGAGAGACATTAGAGTATTTTTAAAAGCTTAAACCTTGCAAGTGATATTGCTACACTGACTATTTTAGCAGAATGTTAACTGAAGTATTTCCATGCCTTCTTTCAGTATTTACTCATATGCAAACCAAGGACTTGAACTATTAAATTTTCAGTGTTAGATGTGCAAGTTGGACTCAATGGTCTTAAAAGACTTTTTCAATCTCATTTGTAATTCTCTGTTTTGACTGTGAATAAACTAAACACACATGACTCAACATTATGCTTCCAATTTCCCTTTGCTAACAAGGTTAGGACCAACTGTAATGTTTTGTAGATTATCAAAGGACATTAATTAATTTCAGCATGGGCAAGCTCTGTGTATTAAATATCATGAAAGAATGCACTACAAAATAGATGACCAGTTTGAAAATAAGTAGGTCAACAGCAACCTTTACCCCTGTAGGAAAACTTATACATTTTCCTACAATGATAAATTTTAATGTTTTCCCCAAGGAGCTTTTTAAAATATATATCACTTCCCCCCGCCTCTTTGGGTACATATAGGAAAATTTGCATTTATATTATCAAACAAAAATACAATAAAAAGTCAACAAACTATTTCTGATCAAAAGCAGACCTGCAATGTGCATGTGTCAGATAAATCTATAGAAGAAAAAGAAGATTCTGGTCTTCTTTTAGATTCCCTGGCAATGGAGAAAATTACAGTAAAAAAATGTTCTGTCCCATTCAAGAGAACCTATTAAGTTGACCTAATTTTACCAAAGATATTGAAGAGAACCCACCCCATAAACTACCCATCAATGCTTCCAATTTCACATTACCTGAGTATTTGCCATTCATGAAATAGGAAGCTTTATTTTAGAACAACAACATGAGGTATTGCTGGAAGAAATCCTAATTTATGAGATGGAATGTTACAAGCTTCCACACTTGAAATTAAAGATAAACCCAGTCCCAGCATGCTCAATCCAGTGAGGGAAAGGGGAAGAAAGGCCAGAAAGAGAAGGGTCTACCTCAACCAGGTTTTAGACCTTTTCTTAGGAGTACAAATGAAGAAGCTGGATTCCCACTCAGACTTAGCAGAGACAGTGAACTTCCCCCAAGGCATTTCAGAGATGGACTCAGGTGCTGCTGTTTCCTGATCCTGCACATGGGAGGGTTGATTCAGTCCATGGACAACTGATGGAGAATTTAGGATGTATAAACTGGGTTAAAGGACAGGGCAGTCACGACAGCAAATCCTCCTGCAGGACAGGTTTGAATCTGCGAGTCTCATCTGAAAGCACAAGGTGATTCACCCACCTGCTATGCAGGTGTGAAAACTCAATAGGTTGTTAAACATTCAGGCTTTTAAAATTATTTTTACTGCCTTGCAATTTGTGTTTCTCAGATTCTGTTTACTGAATTTTCAGATTTCATGAGTAAGGAAGGAGGGAAAGAGGAAGTAAGGGAAAAGGAGAGGGAAGGGTGAGGTAGGGGTGAGAGGGGATGGGAAAGGGAAGACGCTTAGGAAAGGGGAGAGGGAAGAAAAGGGAGTGTAAAGCAGAGGAAATCAGTTTAAAGTACAAAATCACCAGCTTTGAGCAGCTTATTATTGACTTCCTGATAGCTTTATAATTTTTTTGGAATTGAAGTTATGACAGAGGTGCTGTAGCAGCAGCAGTGGTTTAGAGAAAACTGTGGCCAAGCTAATATTGGTCTGCTGTTGTCCATTTTACAAGTACCCTCTAAATTACTCCTATTTTATTGGTAGAGTAGTCACTGAGGTTTAATTAAACACACAGAGTATAAGTGAAAACATTATGTAGTGCAGGAGGTGCAACAGATGCAGATGAAAAAGAACTGTGAACTTGAAGCTCATTGATTATTTTGAGCAAAAAGAGACCTGATGTTGCCAATCTCTCTCGAAAATGGATTTTGACTTGTTTGCTACAATGTTTGAGTAAGCCTACAACCTCTTTCTGATTCTGATAAATTAATTGCTTATTGCCTTATAGGCCAGTCAGTGGCAAACCTGGCACATACAAAGTTCTCTTCCTTAAAGCACTGAGATAATATGCATGCCGTGGAGAAATGCTACATGTAAGCATCTTATTTCATGGGTTGCTGTTCTATTCTTTGATTAGAAAACCAGTGTTTTGAGGGAAAAAAGCAGACAGGCTTCAATGCATAAGGAGTTTCTGCGCTCTGCAAGAGTCCAAACCACAAGCAGTTGGAAGAACCTTATGGAATGGAAGATAACTACAATGATTTCGAAGGTCAATAAACACCTAATGGCCTCACCCAAGCATTGTTTGGAATGCCTGGCTCAGAACTGCTGTCAGAGGAGTTAGAATAAAATGCTTTGTTGTGATTCAAAGTGGGCTCCATATGCTGACAACGTCTGATCAGTGAGACAGCTCACAGGAAACAGTGAGATTCTCAGGAATACAGCAGGTCCTGTGAAGTTCCTTTAGTCAGTCCTGGCAAGAAGGATGTGATGACGGTTTGCACTCTTGTCTGCTGAACTTCTCTCTGTGCCCTTGTTCCTGTGAGCATCAAGGTGTCATGCTGCCTATGAGTCTGCAAAACACACTTCATTCCAGAAATGCTCCTATAATATTTATCTGTACCTTCTACTTGTGATTTTAAACAGAAGATGAGAGTCAAACAGAAGTTAAAAATAATTTCATATCTGTAAGTTCTGATTTCCCCAAAGTTCCTCTTTTTCAAGTATATTTAAGCTCTTGGAGGGAAGGACAGGTTTTGAATGCATGAGATGAGAAGCCTCTTTGAAAACACATCTTTCTGGATCACAGTAGAGCTTCTGAACAAAGTGCATATTCAGAGCTGTGAAGCTGCCAGCAGACAGGCACTGCTCTCTTCTGCGCTGTTCAGAAGGTTTACCCTTCTGAAATTGCTTACCTATCTCCACTGACTGCCCAGAAAGCTGAATTTCCACTGCATGGTCTGCCTGCCAGATTGACTGGTTTTAGAGGCAGCCATTTAATTATCAAATCTATTTGTCTTGAAAAATTTACTCTACTTATTACTGTCACCCTTCGATGAGTTGGAAACATGTCTTTACAGAGTCTCTCTTGATGCCAAGCGTTCTGCCTTATCTGTGTTTCTCTTTAAGCTGTTTGCATTGATCTGTAGAAGAGAATACTTACCTTCTTCTGCTTTCCTAAATTACTTTCACTAAACCCCATGGACTTCTAATGAAATCTGACCTCTTCCGCAGATTTGCTAGTATTCTAAGAGATTGAGACTGTGTATTCTAGTAACTGACAGTTAGAAATACAGAGGGCATTTTTCTTTGTTGTTGCTCCATCTGTTTGGACTCAAGGACTGAGCAAGGAACAAATGAGAAGAAAATAGTCACTAATATATCAGTTATAGCTTGAAATTTTTATTGCCAATAAAAAACCACTTAGATAAATAATCAGTTTAGGGGTTCTCAATGCCTCTGAGTTGGTAATGGAGTGGAAAACTGCATTGCTCCAGAACTTGCTTGGCTTCCATTCAGTAAGTGTTAAGTCATCTTGTTCAAGTCCAACAAAACAGTGGGTCCAGGATATTTTTCAGATGTGTATTCCTATGCTGTAACATTAATTTTTAAATGGAGAAATTTAATGGCAGTTTCACGACTGGCACATATTAATGGCATGTAGGGTATCATGTAGCAGTAGTCATGTTTGAGTCTCAGCTGCTCAGTTATTGTTGCTGTTGTTAAATCTGAACATCAGAGTTTTGTGATTGTGGTTTCACAAGCAAAATCAACTTTTTGGGGGAGTGTACAGACATTTACTGGTGTGTATTTCTTCCTGCTTCTGCTTCCAACAACAGTTAAGTTTAGAGCTCCCAATTATAAAATGGACAGGGACACATAAAAGGAGGTAGTAGGTATTTGCTAACTGTGTTTCATAGGGGTGGGATTAGCCAATGTTAAGAGAAGCTTATGCAGCATTAAGAAATACAACATTTTCTATTGATACTAAATTAAATTACTTCCTCCTTTGTAGCTAGTAAAAGTATATTCATTTACCAAGGAGGCAACAGAAGAATGGAAAAAGTTAAGGAAGAATTGTTGCCTCTTACTGAAGTACGTAGTTTTTGTAGAGAATTCCTCCTCTCGCAGGCTTTGTAAGAAAAACATACTCCCCGAACCTACAGATTTTATTAAAAAGACATTGAATCTTATTCCCACAGGTTACATGCCTAGCACACTATGTGTTTTTCTAAGCCAAGGCTTTGGTTTAAAGCAAATATATATCCACTGGTGTACTCACATGGCGAGGTTGTGTCAAAAAAAGCATTGCTTGCCAAAAAACAAAGTTGAATGCACAGGTTGAATGCTGAGTGAAATTCCATAGAATTTCTCTGTTGGAGGTGAGGAGAATGGGAACCTTGCTGTAGTTGATAACTTCACCTTGTGCTTAAGGTGAAGTTGTGCCATTTTCTCACCATTCTGCTGGCGAGCAACAGCCAGTGGTCTGCCCCCAGGTCAGAAGTGGCTGCGGGCTCAGCTGCAGGGGAGATGGAAAAACAGACACAGTCCAAGCCTCCTGAGATTTTCCTGTGAAATCATGGGGAGATCCAGGCAGGTTAGCTTCCTGTACATAAAAGACTTCTGGAAAAAATTATTTCTAGCAGCTATGAGGTGAGAAAATGCAGGCTTACTGCTTGATTTCTGAAGCGGGACATATTGAAATTGTAATCTAACAGCTTCACTGACTGTTCCTTGTCATGGACAATAGGACCAAATTCTAAAGTGCAGTAAACCAGTTTGCCAACCTCAGAGTCTCTGGACCTCGTTATTTCACGTAAGTGAGAAGACCTGAGGGAAAAGTGTTGTGACTTTTTTTTCTGAGAAATGGTCATGCTTGGATGGTAGACTGTACATTTATTTAGACGCTGGAATAGAAAAGACTTCAGAAGATCCATGAGCGAATTACATGTGCTGAAAAAAATCCCATGGTAATAAGTCTACATACAGCAAAAACCTTTGCTCTAACCGTAATTTGAAAAATTATCAAACCCAATTCAGAGCAGATTTTATTTTAAACTTTTGTTTAAAATATTGTGCAAGCTACATTAGGATCTATTAAATGTGAGTAGAAGTGTTGAGGCCTACCTCCTGAAATGTCAGTTTCTAAATGTAATTTATTTTCTTTACAAGCACTGTTGCTAGAAATTATTTGAGGTTTGGGTTTTTTGGTTGTTTTTCTCCTTGTGGCTAGAAAAATGAACAACTGAAAGGAAATACGCAAGTGAGATTACCCTAGAAAGTTTGATATTATCTGTCTTTACACAATCACTTGCAGTCTTAACTCTGTCTTGGATGCCAAATTATTAGAACAGTGGAAGCATGTGGAAACTGCAACTTAAGTGTTCTTGACAGATCTGTGTCTGTTTTACTTGCTTTCACAGATCATTTTAAATCAACAGTATGGTATAATTGTATATAACAATTGGAAGGATCACTTTCAATGCATTTGGACAGGACAGATATCCAATCATTATTCCAGAGTCAATATCTATTGGGAGAAGAAGATCACTGGGTCTTCTCTCTCATGTGAGATTTATAAGAAAAACCACTTTGCCTTAGGCAGATGGAACCCAAGACTTATTCACACTGCTTCTTTTTTTTGGGTGGGAGATTCTGTGTGCATTCTAAAATATCGATTTCTATGTATAGTGTTGCAACAAAATATATGTGTACATATCTATCTGTCTGTCTATCTATCTGTCTCAGGGAATTTGGGATTGCTGTGATGGGAATGTTTAGAAGACTGACAAATCAGGTCACTTTTAAGCTTTATTGAATTACTGAATTAATTCATTAACAATGCTCTTGTTGCTGGTGGCCAGTTCTCACACCACGTTAATCAGCACTTGTTATACACTGAACCATTAAATTAAACAATTCTGTTCTAAATTATCTGTGGCTTTTACAGTGTTGTGGAGCTGATGCCAAACAGGGAGCCCAGAGGGCTGGAGTCCTTTGTGGGTGCTTGCCCTGAAATCAAGGTCAGTGGGGTTGAGAGAGCTTCAAGGAGAAAAATCAGAACTAAGGTGAATTTGATTTCCTTCTTGTCAGGTTCTCCCTCCTCATGCCTGTATTTATGCTGTTGTCCTCCCTGGAAGGGACACCTCCCTTCCCGGGGGACAACCTTCCCCCGGGAAGGGGAAGGTTTCTCCTCTGCTCACTCTTTCATTTGTTTGGATTTTTTCTTCACACTCATCTTTCTTGTGCAAATTGACCTACTGTTGCCTTTTGGCATGATCACACCAGTGGCATCCTTATCTAAAACTATGCCTGGTTTCCAGGATTACAGAAACCTTGCATCCTATTGTTATTCCATTTTGGTGCACCTATATCCAAGTACAAGGCAAAATGACATTCATTTTATGCAGATTGATACTTCTGTGATTTGTAGGTGAGCCTCTGCTTTGGCTGGAGTGCTGACACACCTGTGAATATCCACCCCCTCCTCACAGAGTTGGAGGAATGCAAAGAGAGCATTGTAAAAACTTTAAATTAATAGGATATAAATCTATTATCACTTAAACTTTGTGAAACTTAAGCTTAGTTTAACTTAAACTTAACAGGACCCAAGTTCAGCAGAACTTCATATAATTCAACTGAGCAATTCTTAACCTATACTTAAACTAAACCATACACAAATTAGTCTTAATTAGTCTGAAGAAGAATTTCTTCAGAATCCAGAGATTCTTTCCTGAGTAATTTAAAGAGAGGGAGCAGTTGGGAAATTATCTTTTTTTGCAATCTAGAGGAACAAGAATTACTCTAGTAAAACCTTTGGGAAAGTTGTGTGACTGCTTAGCTGGATGACTGTCTTGAGGAAAAGTGAAAAGTATTAGTTTATTCAGCTGCATAAAATTGCTGTTTTCATTTTTATGTATACAATTAATCAAATTTGATGCATTAATCATCTAAAAGTACATCTTGAAATCGATATTTCAACATTGCCTCTTGAAATTTGGTCAATAATTTGTTCAAGAGTAACTCTGCTATATCTTCAAGTTTTTTTCTCCCATTTTTACATCTGACCATCAGAGTGAAAATTATTTTCATGGCCTGGCTACGGGGGTTTCAAAGTGTAAGCTAGTATATGCCAACTGATCTGCTCCTTTAGCAAATGATTTCTACTAAATTATACATGACCACAAGTGTGTTTAATAAAGTGCTTATGACAATAAGTGCAGCGTCAGCTCATGTTTTATGTAATAGTGGATTAAATATTTTCATGAGTTGTGCACAAACTTTCCGGAGCCAAAGATTATTTTATGTATTGTATTTATCGGCATATTTTTGTAAAAGGAAAAGCCACCCAGTTCAACCAAAGTGCAACCCAAAATATGTGCAGTACAATCAGTTCTGCAATAAGGGATGACCCTTTGTTTCCTCTACTGTTTGCTAAAGATGGCAACATTTTGAATGGGAGAATCAAGTCCCTGAATTAATTAGTTTGCCATCTATTTCTGCCTCCTGTAACCAAAAATATTCACAATAACTGAAAGGTGAAATGGAAGTTGCACTGTAGAGACTGACAGGTTTTCTTTGTCTATTTGTGGGCTATAAATATGCTTGCACTACTTCAACTTCTCACCAGGGAATAAAGTTTCATCATATTGTTCAAGTCAATGAACATTGCACAAAGTGATGACTACATACTATGACATGGTGACTTATTTGTGTTTCTCTCAGCAGTATTTTTTATCACTCTGGCATTTTAGGATCATGTTTACTTGAAGTTGAAACTGCCATAAGACACAGAAGGTCCTCTGCCCTCTCTAAATGATCTCCATGGTACAAGAAAAGGACGCCAGATTGTCATTCTGAATTGGCCATTTGTCTGTTATGATAGTCATCAAGAGATTGGGCATTATTGAGAAGCCTTTCCTGCATTTATTTGGCAAATCCAATGAAAAATAACCATTTGGGGGTCTCTGTGTCAGACAGGACATGGCCAGTCTGGAAAAAATCTGATTTTCAGTCCCTGCAATAACTGAGGTAATAGTTTCTGTGGTAGATCTGCCATTGCCTGACTTTTTAATTAATGTTTATCATAATTTCTCTGACACATGCTCCCTGTCACCACCAGTGTAGCTGATAGGACACTGCTCTGCAACCCCTGAAAGTGCAGCCAGAGAAAAACTGCAAGTAGTTTTCTACAAGGATGATGTGGCATAAATCAAAAAATAGGAGGTGCAGATGAGGCAAAGTCAGGTTGTCTTTGAGAAGACACACCTCCCTTGGCTGTGTGAAAACTGAGCCTGCTCTTGTGATTTGTACTGGTGAAGTTTCAGCCTTGACTGGGAAAAGAGGGAGAGATCAATGTAACTGCTAGCATTTCGTTAGTGAGCTGTGAGGAATGTTCATCAACTGCTCTGTATTGCTTTGCAGAAACACACAGCTCCACGATGGCATGCCTCTGCTGCCTGCGCCATCCACTGGCTGTAGTAAGATTGAAATGAAAAATAATTATTTTCCATTTATCAGAGTCTTGTGCAGGACTGAGTGATGTTTTACCTCACCCCTCGGCGAGGAAGCTGAAACCAGAGCTCAGAGAGGGAGGTAGTGCCCTCTTCAGTGTCACATGATGGTCTTCATGCACAATTCACTGTCTTCATCTGAAGTCTATTGTATCATCACCAGATAATGTTTTTTTCTGAGCTAGAGAGAAGAGTTGGGTATTTCAACAGCTTTCACACTCCCTGAGCATTACTTATCAAGCTCACTGAGGAATTTAGAAACTTAATTAGTACTTACTGAAAATAAATTGGAAGTTTCAACTGATTTCTTGGAAAATCACATATTCAATTAGTACTTACACTGGGGCAGGTGTAGGATCTATGTTTCATGAAACCAGCATTTAAGGACATGAAACCCTGCAGCTTGTCTGAGCCACTGGTCCTTTTCAGAAGAACCAGGGCTGTACAGTTCATACCCACTGCTCCAGACTTTCTGAGCACTCTGATGCACTGGGAATCTGTCACCTGATTTGCCCCTCCATCATGACAAACATCTGTGGGTTTGGTAAGTCAAAAGTGACAACAACAAGCAAACCACAGTGATGTCCCATACAGTATTTACAACCTGTATCCCAATATCCCATAAAGGTTTTTAGTTTGTAAATGAAACTGCAGGAAACATTGGGTAGGGAAAACATCCCTGGGTTACGAGCACTGTTTTTAGTACAAATCCTAAACACAGCCCGCTATTAGTTACTGTGAAGGAAATTCACTCCATCTCACCTAAAACCAACACAGTAATGATCTGAAAGCATATAAAGGCAGTGTATTTCCTTTGGGTTTGACTACTAAATTATCTGGAAAGCACCTTTACTGGTGCTGTGCTTTTTTTCCCCCTATAAAAAAGGAGGCTGATACTCCCTGTGAGAGTCTTCCCTTGCTCCTCAGGCTGGCTGTGTTCTGTCTGCCTGTCTGGCTTGTCATCCATGAATGTTATACTGCTGTGCTTCCATATGTGTGACCACTGGGAATACATCCTGAGCCTCACCAGCCATTGTGCCTGGGGCACAAGCTGTGATAATCAATCCTGTTGTTAGCACCACCTAATAATTACCTTTTCCACTTTTAATTTGCACACACATCTCTCTCCTGGCTCTTTATCCGTTGTTCAAATTTTCAAGCATTTTCACATTTGGGAAAGAAAATGTTCAGAACCTAACCTCTATCTTTGTAGATTTTGACTCTATGGAATGACTCTGCTGCCTTGACTGCAGAGCTTTGTTCTGAAAATCTTACTTTGTGTCCCCTTTGCATTTTGTGGCGTGGAAATTTTTGATTATGTTTTGTTCCTTAACATGATTTGCTCCCTTAACAATGCTCCCTGCATTCTACTGCTTAAGAAATAGTCTTGTGGGCTCAGTGTGAATTATTGAAGGTTCAAGTTGCATCTGAGGTGAGACCAGGCTTATTGTGAACAAAATATGGGGGGAGGTTTTTTGGCTCAAATCAAATGCTCAGAAGAGAAAACCCTGTTGTGGTGCTGCTGACTCTTGTTTTGGTAACAGAGTTTAGCATGTCTCTGCTAACAAAGTTGGTGGGGTGTACAGGTCAGAGCTTTTAAAAACAAGTCATTCCAGAAGAAATGTCTCTAGTTACTAGTTTATCACAAATGTCCTCAGAATCATTTGCTTGGGGTTTTTTTGCTTTCAGTTTGACAACCTTCCCCAGGGTTTCTCTGACCTGGTTTCTGTTACCCTAAAACTGTTCAATGTTACTGGCTTGCTTTTTTTTTTTATTTTTAATTTTTTTTACTTTAACATCTTTCATGCTTTCTTCAAACTGTACTAGTAAAAACCATTTAGTTAAAAAAAATCCCAAGCCAAAAAAAAACAAACTCAACCCCACAAAACAGACAGAAAAAAAACCAAACAAAAAAGAAACACCAAAAAACCAAACATGCCCCCCCCAACCCAACAAAAAGGATAAGAAAAAAAGCTCATGAGTAAAAACCAATTAATAAGAATCACATTTGAATCAGGTTTTTTTTTCTTTCTCTTTATCTGCATTGGTTATCTCCTAATATCTTGATATGACTGCAGCTTTTTTTCTCTGACTACACCAACATTTCTTGGCTTCAGCACAGGTGATCTTTGACTTCTCCAGCTTTTCTTTATTGAACAGGTTTCCTAATTTTGATTGACACTGAATGCTACTGAATATAGGTGAAATGCCTGCTGTTGCTACATGAATGCTTTTTAGCTCACTCCTAGTACTTGCAAGCAATCAGATGGCTCTTGGCAGTTTTTTTCCATAAAGAACTTGCAATAGATTGATCTGTTTTCTGCAGGCTGATCATTGAGGCTGCATCTTTACAAGCCAGCGTCTCCAGCATAATTTGTTAAGCGTCATGCTTTGAGGTCAAGATCAGCTTCAAAATTTTTATTCTTTTTTGGGTGTCTCACAGGAAGACCTTTTCAGCTGTGTGACCATACCGTGTGTAGATTAGTTTGTAGGGTGGAACAGTCCTTTACGTCTGTAGAATCACCCCTGGTTTTGACTGAATGACTTTGGTGCAGCTGCATCAATCAGTAGTTGTCTATAAAGCTACAATCTTAAGTGTGCAGAACAGCCCTTTGAAAAGTGTGGTGCAGATAAAATGTTAATTAAAACATATGCCTGTTACTGTCTCAAATCACTTTGGTCAATCAAACCAGCTCTGTGCTGGTATAATCCCGAAAGTATCTGAAAAGAAGTTCAAGGATCAGCTACAAAGATCACTGAAAGTAATGAAAAAAGCTCTCATGATTTAAAATGTACAGCCTATGGAGTATGCACTGCAATTTCATTTACGTTTGAATGGAGCTGAGCATGAGGAATCAATGATGACCACAATTCCTTGATGCACTGCCACAGGGCACACAAGTAATTGGCAGCTGATGCTAGTGGTGTAAATGTTTCCGATCAAGTAATATAAGAGAGGTTATTATGGGGGGACATATTTGAGTTCACAGTGAAATTTGTTAATGTCTTCGTTTGACAAGGATTATTTTTCTTAGGTTATGTGAAATGCAAACATAAAAACTGGAGAGCAGTGGTAAGATTGGCATGCTGAATGATCAAAATCTTCAGTTCCTACAGCTCAAATTCTTATTGCACTGTCTTAGTTTGAAAGAGAGGT